>CM032667.1:59508816-59593185 GCA_019095985.1 Streblospio benedicti
ATACCCCACAACCACTCAACACATCGTTCCTAAAGATATCTTTTTTGTCCTGGTAGCTATATAATGATATGAACTTTATAAAAGAAATAATGGAGCAATATGAGGAAATCCAGATTTAATGCATATAAGAAAATCTATTTCAAATAGAAACTCTGTGGCATATGAAGCAAATAGGAAGTGTGATGTGGGATCGGTTGGAACAACTCGTTGGAGGGTGATGGGATGGGCACCACATATTTAAAGGAAGAGTTTATTTAGGCAATACTATAAGAGCCCATGTACTGTCGCTAGCTCCGGGGTCAGATGTAGGATTTTGAAAGGGGAGTAAGGGCTAATAATGATATAAATGTGTGGGAAGTCTTCGCTGGCCACCATATAAGCAGTATAAAGATTCTTAATGTATTGAGGATTTTGATCAATATACCCAACTTGACTGCTGTGAATAAGGATAACTGTGTAAAACAGATTCATATTCACCATGTCTATGAAGGTAAAGTGTACTCGCTGGTGTATAGGGTTAAACCTATGTGTGTGTGTGGGGGGGGGGGGGGTATAGTTTGATACTGCTACTATTATCTTGATACCTATTTCATCCCTCTACTTTTTGGCCAATAATTTCCCCCTTATACACTTATTGCACTGATTATTGGAAATAATTGAACGTAAAATCTAAGCCCACGTTATGTAGTAAACGTGGCGACGAAAGTGACAACTGGGTATTTCATATCAGCACCACAAAACCCCAGTATTTTAATGAACATAGCAACAAAACTGTTATGATACAACTGACACCAATTACTTTTACACAGTAGAACCTAAAACATCGTCACCTCTTTAAAGTGACCATCTCTATATAAACAACGTTTCACAATCGCACGCCTCTATAAAGAGACCACCTCCTTATTAACACCAATTGAGGAAAGTCCCCGGGTGGTCCATTGTATTTGATTTTAGCATGGTTAGAACAATTGTTCAAGATGCACAGAGATGTTTATCATCCTTCCTCCATTTTACCATTATGATGTTTGCTTATAATTTCAACACGTTTATAGCATTCGAACCATGAAAGTGTGAAGATTTTATATTAATGGGTATATATGCTGGTGGTGGTGGTGCGGCGGAGGATGCATTCCCATTTGGCGACTGGGAAATGCTGTTACAATGATGTCATCAGGTTCATGTACACCAGGTGTGTAGTGTTATCAGCCCAGCAGCCTGTGACTGTGAGACGAAGTCAGACCAAACCGTCTGCTAAGCTTACTCGGATGTTTTCGTTACTTCTTAATGCAATTATTATTTTTTCAATTGCCACACATGTATCAAATCCTCAGATCAAAACAACCTAGTGTTTGCATTTAACGTAACTTCGTTTCCATAGCACCAATAGATATAAGTCAAAATGCACAAAAAGGAACAGGAAACCCATTCCATGGAGGTTTTCACGTAGAGTAATTATTCATGTATTAATTATGCAATAATATGCCTAACCTCTGTCATTAAAGACTGGTATAAACGTTTATATTCATCACCTATACAAGACTCTAGATTATAGAGATTAACAGTGATGCATGTTCGCGATACTCATAGGTGATTTTCAATCTCAGTCTGCAAATAGTTAAAATCTATAATATCGTCCTGATTATAAAATAGATAAAAAATTTACTTAGTAATCAGTGGATTCAAAATACTATTTGATTATTCCAAGAACAATTATTTTTTAAACCAATTGAATTAAGAACATATAATGCATTTGTACACTGCCAAATATAAACCTCATTATTTTGAAACCTATAGCTTTAAAACGTATTTCAATTAGTATTAGTGTTCCTAAATTACTTAAACACAATACACCGCATGACATCATTTTAAAACTGGTAATTGTAATATGTGCAATGTTACCCATGCACAGCCCCAAACTAATACATTATTCATTATCCATGTGCTCTATTCATAGAATGTGTTTGGTAGGCCTGTATTGAAACAATCTATACAATCTACGGAAACACACGAGGCCCATACGATGTCTGCCTGATAGGCTTGTAAAGCGCCGGGAGCACTGGCAGGTCCGGGTTTTCAGAAAATAAAGGGGGGGGCACTTCAGGGATCTCATGGGTTTCATATATACTCAAAACTATGAAAATAAGATACGTTGGAGGTGAAAGGGAGATCTGCCTATGGGAAATCAGTAAATGAACAGGATAACCTCAAATAGAGACCACTTGGGATATGCCCACAAGTTTTCTCAATGGTGACGTAGTCTGTTTTAGGAGGTTTGAGATGTGAGATGTGAAAATGCGTCACTTTAATTCTCAGCTCAGAGGTGGACATATGTTACATGCTCTGTGTGATGTTGTAAACAGGCGATTGCTGGACACATAAAGTCCCATCTGCTGTATCCAATGGGGCTCGTTTCATCCTCATCGTGTTACAGCCCTTGAACACGCGACCTGTGGCTGTTGTATACATGTGCCGCGCTGTAGTACACTATTGGCAGGGTCAGTACCAGGCCTTCGAGTGGGGGAGGGGTTCTCACATTATTGAGGTGTGTCCCGGGGTGTCTTTTTTTACATTTATATTCTGTTGTTGGGTGTCTTTTCCCACATGTTTCGTATATTCTAGGTGCCTTTTTTCATATTGTTGGTATACTTCTGGGTATCTGTCTCATATGTTTGTATACTTGTCACAATTTTGTCAGATATTGGTATATTTTGTCACATTTCTGTCAGATATTCGTATATTATGTCACATTTTTGTCAGATATTGGTATATTATGTCCCATTTTTGTTAGATGCTGGTATAATATGTCACATTTTCTCAGATATTGGCATATTGTGGGTCACATTTTTTCAAAAAAAGGTATATTGGTGGGTGCCATTTTCAACCTGTCCGTGGCACGTTCTTAACCATTTTCTGACCGCCCCCCGCCCCTGCCAAGTACTGAGCAACACTTTGCCAATATGATGTGCCGAATTCTAGAAAATTCTGACAGTGTAGAGAAGCGGCAATGACGTTAGGCTAAGTAATAGAAAGGATCATTGCGCTTCCTGTATACGGCCGAGTGATGCAATCCCAACATTGATGCCGTGATTGGATTGAGCGTGATTGCAGGACAATGCCGGATGTTGTCTAGCTGGGCATTTCCAGCGTCTGTTTGTACCCGGTCAGATGAGACCATCTTTCAACTGTCTCGTGAAGCGGGTTACTGGCGTCAATGTTATGCAAACAATCTGTACTGGCATAGAAACGTTGACATTCAAGGGAATCACATTTTGTATTGCATTTTTTCTTCTTCAGTTCTATACCTTGCAATTAGGAGATGTGGGTGGACATATATACTAGATTATTTTCACACTATGTAAAACATGCCTATTAGATTCAAAAGGCAAATTAGACTAGAATTATATATGTGGAAATCATAAAACGCCACAATTATGTGTAGCTTGGATTGAAATGCCCGGTAGCGTGAGTGTGCGCAGTTTCCACTTTGCGCAACTCCCTTCTGTCCAAAATTGTCTCAGCTGATTAGCAAGTTAATACATTTCTCCAGGTGTGGCTAATTAATAAATAATCTACAAGACAAAAGGCTAATTGGGACATGAAGTACCAAGGCTATTTGGAAAATTGTGTCGTTTGTTAGGAATCTGATATAGTATACACATTATACAGACTCTGGCATTTCTTTTAGCAATAACCCCGGAAACGTGAACTTAAATATTGAAACCAGAACATTAATTACAATAACTACTGCTAAAAAAATTTGTACATGTGGTGTTATATATTTTACTTCTATAATCCATGTCCTAAATCCTATGTGACGATGGCAAAATAACGGACAAAACTCAGCAACATGCTATAAAAGCAGAAATCTGTAGATATATGGAAATATCTGAACTATACAAGTAAAGATGATGTTCCTAATGCACGCACACTGAAAATTCCCATTGTTACAGTAGGAGAGTTTCGTCAAACTATAATCAGATTTATGAACACTGTGTATTATTCTATTTGTGGCCAGATCAAAGTGGAGTCTCCACTTCCATTTGGCAAATTGTCGTGTTGGCAGACGCCACCATTATCGTGTCCTGTCCATTTCGCGCTCTGCGGACGATGACAGCCGTACGGGGACTCCCGGCCGCAAAGTCCAAACTGGTTGTATCGTGGTCCAACCATTACTGCCAACTTCTGCGTTGCAGTGCATGTTGCTGACTTCTGCTCTTTTTGTCTCATGTTTGCTGAAAATACTCGACTCTGATTGGCTGAAAGACGGAGCGGCAAAATAGACATCCTACACATTAAGTTTAAAACCTAAATGATGAATAAACATGAGAGAAAAATATTATTATACAAGTGGGGTTGAGAGATCAGAAAATATCTCGGCTCGTTCGGACTCCAACAGAGCTCGTTTGCTGCGCTCACTCGTTCTGTCCAACTCCACTCTCAATGAGATATTGGCTGATCTATCAGCCCCACTCCTGTAATAAACTATTGTATCCCTTGTGTGTAAAGTCTCATTCAAGTATACGACATCACGCATAGTACGCACGTGTCTGGGAAAATACTTCCTTTAGATGGGAGGATACCATTTTACCGGTTATATGTACAAGTATTTATATTAAACCAGTGCCAAATCAAAGTTAATTACATTTTTTTTGTGTAGCTCCTTACCAAATTTAAGAAAAATGTTGGGATTACTACCACTCAATAGTACCAGACATGTCTTTGGTGAGAATATTTCAAGCAGTGGATATTAATTAAAAGATGTAAAATTATATGTAAAATCTTCAAAACGAATGTTGGTCAACACACGAACATTCTAAGTTTAATCTGCAGTAGGAAACCACATCTGCGATGCTTGGCATGTTCGATTCAGATACACATGCTTTGATGTAAGAAATGGACAGACTGAAAATCAAATCCAACCTCCTGTAACCCAATTCAATTCAGTCCAGCGAAACTGAGTACCCATTTAGGAGCAGTTAAACTAATCTGCACCATGTATCTGTAGCCTGATCCTGTCTCCTGTAATCAGCCGAGTGTTTGGCGCACGCCGCCACCTGCCGTAATCAACAGGCTGCCGCGCCATAAATCACAGGCGCATCTGCCTTATTAGAAAACTGCCGCCGTGAACCCGCTGGAGTGGTAATCCGCCCCCCGGAGCGGCTGTTGTCATGCAAATGGCGGACTCAGACAGCGGGGAATCAACAAACGCACGTGCACACGTACGCACGCATGTGTGTACATATGAACAATCTAATGTGCATGTCTCTGGGATAGTTTACACACACGTTGTTCGAGGGACCATGCTTACTGTTCTGTGTGTACACAGACACACAGACACACACACACAGACACACAGACACACAGACACACAGACACACACACACACACACACACACACACACACACACACACACACACACACACACACACACACACACACACACACACACACACACACACACACACACACACACACACACACACACACACACACTCACACACACACACACACACACACACACACACACACACACACACACACACACACACACACACACACACACACACACACACACACACACACACACACACACACACACACACACACACGTGTACATATAAACAATTAGCAAACGTGTAACAAATGCATGTTTAATACACAGAAGTGGTCGGTGGACCCTGCTTACTGATCTGGAATGACTAGTGAACATTGACCTAATATAAGTGGCGGGTATTTCAGTTTCAATGAGTAGCTAATTAGTGCACTACCGTTTGCCATGGCCCGAGCTGTTGTTTTATCAAAAGGAGATCGTAGTACAAGGGTAAAACAAATATTGTTCACAGCGTAGAGAGTGTCGTTATTGAAGGAACGGAGAGAAAAGCCTATCACGAGACAGGTGATTAGGTATACAGAATGACTGACAGACAGAGTGTCCTGTCACAAACAAACACTCAAACTTCTCTCAGCAGAGCGCATTATGCAACATTAGCTCGTCTGACGATGCCCACAGAGAGGAAATTAATGGGATTTAACCCCCTCCCTCCCCTCTTCCCACCATCAAACCATCACCACACAAACACACGCACCCCATACACTGTTGTGTGACAACCTACTGTCATGACATCTTGTGACACAGCATTACAGCAGCATATCGCCACTAGACTAGTGCACGTTGGTGATGGAGAGAAATATTTCTCAATAGGTCGTGGGTTCGAACCCTGTGAAGCTCCACGCCCCCTGTTCAGCCTTGAAATTGTACCACCATGTGGCGGTACAATTTCTGCACCACTGCCGATAAATAAGTTATTTGCCACGAAATTGTACCACACGTGAAATTGTCCCATTCACTAAAATTTTACAACCACCATAAAAAATTGTCTACCTCAGCAGCTTTTATTTCTCACAATGATAATCTTTGATTGAAAAAATTGTAACCAAATGATTCTAATCACACAATAAAACCGGTGACGTACACAACTATTTTGACAGCTATACGTCGAAGACAAAACATTTTCTGGTGCCTCTAAAAATGCTTATTTCTTTACGTAAATTTTACACGGGTAGGGTGTTCAGAAATGGACCTCGTTTCTTATTTTCACCGTCAGATGGAATTATTATGGATATCTCTTTTTAGAATATATTCTAAACGTTTGGTGGCCGGCGCTGTCGATTCAAAATGACCAGCAGGCTGATTATGATCTAGTTTAGAATTAATGGTAGTGTCACTCTTATTATTGTAAAATCCCTACACCTTCAGTCGTTTGTCTTTCTAATACCGTTTTATGGTTGCCATTTATATCTGTCTTGATGTCAGGTACTTGATTGGGGTATTCCTCTAACACGTGTCTTGCAAGGCACATGTTAGAGGTTACAGAGTTATTTCCAGACTTAATTATACATAATTGGCAACCATAAAACAGTATTAGAAAGACAAACGACTGAAGGTGTAGAGATTTGTGATAATAAGAGCGACACTACCATGAATTCTCAATTAGATCATTATCAGCCAGCTTTCAACCGCGTTATTTTCATTAATACATTGTCGAATTAAAGATTATACTTGTCCTCAAGCATATTTCACGTTATTAACATTGATACGATCCTTAACCAACCAATGTTAATCTCTGTATTCAATGTTAATCTCATTGTACTGTCATATTTTAATACCTTACAATTATTATGATGTAGTAGTATTTTGCTAATTTTTGGGAAACATTTTATCCGATAAGGAGCCTTGTAGAGCTTGAAAACATTTAAATAATATTAATTTAAAAATTCTCTTTCTTGATTATTGTACTGCCAAAAAGAACAAACAACAAAACTATCATGAGACAAGTGCTGTGAACCAAGTCTACTGAATTTTAAACATTGAAAAAACATCGTGGAATAGATATTGAATATGTTTATTACCATTAGAACTTTGATGTTAGGCTGTGGTATGCAATAGGCATGCTATTTGATTTGACAACAATGTTCACGGAGTCAGAAGTTTTGTAAGTACTTTAATTTCTTATTTCGGCTGTTGATACATAAATCTAAACACTTTGTGATTTTCAGAAGCCGCCCACCACCTTGTTTGCATTTAGAAACAAGATAGAGAATATGTTGTATAAAATTACTTGTTTATATATATATGCAATTTAATCCAACTGCAGTCACTTATTTGATGTCGGTTTTTAATACGGAAATGACTAATCAGGGCTTTTTAGTTCCAACACTTTTCTTGCAACCCTTTTTGTAATTATTTGAATTGGTCTGTCCAATACTGTGGTAACACATACATCAATCGACTTGTCTGTGGCATGTATTTACTTGTGTACACTAAACATTGTCATGCCAGTGCGCGGACACTTGCTGCGCCTCTTTTTGGTATTCTTTTTCCTGCAGCAATTACAAGAAACATGGTACAAAAACTCAGCGGGGACATCACACTTCACACTTCACACTTATGTTTATCATATGATTTATCTGTGAAGAACACTTCCAATGGACCTTTCACAGTTTATACTTCATACTTCATAGTTCGCAGTTCACAGTTCATACTTTGCAGTTCATGTTTCATACTTCATAATTCATACTTCATAGTTTATACAATGTACTTCACTTTTCTAAGTGATGACATGTGATTTGTTTTATTTTCATTTAGCTGTTAACCGTTCAAGGCAAGTTACATTATTTTAGTTGAGTTGGCCCTATGCATCATTACTATACTGTACTATATAATTTCCTAGCTATACATATAGTCTTAAACTATAAGACTTTAATTCAACGTATGTACATGTTTGTCATGCTAAAAGTACAATTAATCATTGTGTCTCTTCAGCAGCTGAAGCGAAAGTATACACATCAGTATGCACATCTGTATGCACATCAGTATGCACATCAGTATGCACATCAGTATGTCATCAGTATGCACATTATTATGTCATCAGTATGCACATCAGTATGTCACCAGTATGTCATCAGTATGTCATCAGTATGTCATCAGTATGTCTGTCTGACTGTCTGTCTATATGTCTGGTTTGCTCACTATTATGGTGTCCAAAAAAGAATCTTACCATCACTCTCCTCCTCGTGTGTCAGCGGCCGAGGAGATTAGCTGCCTGTTAAGTGCAGTTGGTCATTTTGAAGATGTCAAGAACACGCCAGTATGCACATCAGTATACACATCAGTATGCACATCTGTGTGTCATCAGTATGCACATCAGTATGCACATCCGTATTTCATCAGTATGCACATCAGTATGCACATCCGTATGCACATCAGTATGTCATCAGTATGCACATTATTATGTCATCAGTATGCACATCAGTATGTCACCAGTATGTCATCAGTATGTCATCAGTATGTCATCTGTATACCATCAGTATGTCATCAGTATGTCACCAGTATGTCATCAGTATGTCATCAGTATGTGTGTCTGGCTACCTGTCTGTCTGACTGTCTGTCTATATGTCTGGTTTGCTCACTATTATGGTGTCCGAAAACGGATCTTACCATCACTCTCCTCGTGTGTCAGCGGCCGAAGAGATTAGGTGCCTGTTATGGGCAGTTGGTCATTTTGAAGATGTCAAGAAATTGTCAATAATTTCTACATTTAATGTGTGTTATTAAACTAAGACGTGACTGTATATATGACCAACAGGATGAAACATTCAAACGTGGTTGAGAAGCCATCACATGTATCCAATTTTGGCACTTTGCCCTCTGGAAATCACATTTAATTGGCAATTCCAGGTCATTTTTTCATTTTTATTGATAGTTTCAATACAGCTTGAATCATTAGCTTCAAATTTGATACACTGCTTACATATGTCATGAGCCTCATGTATTCAAATCAGCATTTCACCAATTAAAGTGTGCCATCCATAAGGTCATTTGTGTTGATCTATCAATTTTACGTGGTAGTGTTCTATACAGCTGGAAACATATCTCCGTATTTGATACATATGTTTATGAGTGCTAACCATCACCTACATTCACCTACTTTGAACTTGCCTCTTTGCTAGCTATATGGAAAGTGCTCAGAGAGCACAGCACTGGTAGAACAGCATTGACTCATGCGCAATATAGAACTTACATCACTCATCAAATCAAATAATTTACCCTATATTCATAATCTTTACATTTTCACACAACTTCAATCAATATTATAGAGGGTGGGCTTTTAATAAATATCATGATTACTCATAATTGGTAAGATATTTGTTCGGGTGTTTATTGTATTGTGTATATAAGCAGAAGCCTCCATTCCTTCACCTGACGGGACATGTACACGTCAACGGCACCATCTGGCCCTGCGCACGTCTCCGTGAACACCCAGTTGCACAGGGACACGCACAAGTAACCCTCACGGTAAGCACCCTCTACAGACGACAGACACAGTGTCAGAGTGCACTTTTATAAGAAATCAACAAAATTAAGAAAAAGGTCTCAGGAAGGTGGAGACAGATATATAGAACAATTTGAACCGTAGACCCAGTAAAATGTGTTTGATTTGGTTTGTGGTTATGATATCACCTATTTCATCAGCTATTCATAGTTCCGAAGCCCCGCCCCCTTTTCTGGTTTTGACGTAGGTCTCACAAATGTTCCTATCGCCCGTAGTAAATAGAGAGAAATTGCCGACTTTCTACCCAAGAGTGTTGAATCAAAATTGTGCTGACCTTCTTAGTTTTAACTTGGGATAAATTCGGTAACCTCTGTTCTACAACATACCAGAAGTATTTTCAGAAATCATTGATAATAAAGATTTGCTGGGGCATTTAGTTTTCAATCTTTTAACATCCACTACCAGCCGCTACTCTTAATTGCATCACTCTATGGTCGGTGTTGACAAATTACGGCGTGTGATAAAGGCTAAAGGTTCTTGCAAATGGTGTCGCCAAATAGTGATAAATTTGTGAAACGAATGGATTATCATCGTTACAATAACATACCCACCAAGAATTCACACGTCGGATCAATTATGAACTGGTTATGAAGACATGGACGAAAGGATATTTCTCAAATCACGCACAGTGTTTGAAAATCACAGTGGTTTGTGCGTGTGTGTTGGCGATGAAGAAATTTGACAGCTAACACGGCTGTACGGATACGACACACATATTTGAAGACGTTTTATAGAGTCTCACTCAAGTAAGCTGTTTTATGTTCATTTTCGTATCATCTGTACCCTTTATGATGACTCACAGCAGTCATATTATTTTATGAGTATGAGAACTTTTAGAAATTCGTCTTTATAAAGTGTACCTCGAACCGATCATTGAATCGAGGGCAGCACTAGCTACATGCACTCGCTACATGTTTGGAAGATCATCTAAACATAAAAATCCATATTCCTATAACGAGATGTTGAAAATAAGAACCGCAATACGATTCTGTGTACACGTGGACAATTTATGTAAAAATTAAGTATTTATGGAGGCAACAGAAACGTTATTGTCTCAGACGTAAAACTGTCAAAATGCCAGTGACAGTGTGCGGTAGTGTTTTTACTACAACGACGTTGTCAACGTCATTACTCTTCTAAATCAATAATTGATAGGTATACATTGGATACAATGTAGAAAAGAGGAAAGTTAGTGCATCCCAACTGAAAAATTAAGACATTTAGCACATTTTCATTCAAGAATCTGGTGTCAAAACATGCCAATTTCTCACTGTTTACTACGGGAGGAGACAAAGCTTGTGAGACCACGATAGCGCACCTGCGTATGTTTATATGAGGCCGCTCGCTGATTGGCTGGGTGACGTAAAAAGGGGCGTGGTTCGCAACTATGAATACACAAGAGCCTCTTCAAGAGAATAATAGTCCGATCAGAACAGTCATAATATACAGTATATAATATACATAATAAACATAATACAGGAGACACTATCCATGGCTGATCTCAAGTGATCTCACACATGGTTTTGCTTGCGTTTACATTTAATTATGTGCATAAGCATGAAGAGCTTTTTTTACAACACACGTTCTGACTATTGTTGTGTTCCATGCCCGCATCATTTTATTCTATACCCCCGCTTGGCACCACACAAACATCGTATACCACAGTGACCACTAGTGTGGAGCACCTGCTGATGGCGCAGTAGCACTGGTATCTCTCCCCCGAGGCTATCACGGGCCCATCGTAGTGGTTGGCGCAGTGCTGTGCGCAATCCTGAGGTGTCAGGAAGTCAATCGCATGCTGGTGCTCCAGGCTGGAAGCTACACCTGTGGTCAGTTAGCTGTAGGTGGGTGGTCAGTGGATGGAGCACTGTATGGGGCGTCAGGAAGCATGGCCACCGAGTTGGTTGGCCCGGTTAGTCGGCCATCATCATAGGCTGACCCGGGGGTGGGTTGCAGGGAACCCCTTTTCCCACCAAAATACTTCATTTTTACACCTCCGCCATCGATTGCGTGCACCCATAAAATCTCTTAAGTGCGCCCCCCCAATTCTAAAAGCCTTTGATCTGCCATTAGGCTGGCCATCATGTGCTGGTGCTCCATTTTGGAACAATGCAGCGGTCAGAGGCAATCCGTTGGTTGTCAGTGGGCGGTCAATGGCAATGGCAAACAATACAGGAATTTTCTTCTGTATGTTAAAATAGCGTACATTTGCTTTGGTTATATTTTGTGGCAGTGGTTATATTTTGCGGCAGTAGTTATATTTTGCGTCACCAGGTCCATTTTCGGAGGTGTGGTTATGTTTTGCGTTAACAGCAGTCATGGTTATAAACCTGCTTTACACATGAGCGAATTCCACCTACGTAGCTCTACGTGCACGGACGAACTGGCAAATTCGTCAGGAAATTTTGAACATGTTCAAAATTTGTCAATGAATTTACTGGTTGGTTTAGGTTCGATTCAAATAGTTATGCTACGTCTACAGATCGCAGAACATTCGCACATGTAAGTAACACTTCGTTTGGCTCAACATCTCAGTGTAACAAGCAGTTTTACGATGTCCAATGTCGCCAAAATACGTCCATGTAGACAACCGGGCTAAACTCGCATCTATGCGTTGCACAGATTCGTATATGATCGCCTATGTGTAAAGCGGGTTTAACGGTGTGTCTCAAACGCAATGTAACGGGGCTGTAACTGAGTAATACGCAGCCTGATCTCTGAGCACACGAAAATTACTCCGCACTAAATTTACGGCCCTCCTGTGAGTCTGCGTGCACTTTAAAAACACTCACATTTTGCCCGTACTTGTATTTTTGCATAGATTTGGAACCGTTGGTACGTTAAACTGTAAGGGCAAATAACGTGTTTCAAATCATCATGAGGTACCGCACTTATATGAAAATCCTTCAAAAGTACATTATCTATATATGTATATTTCAATTTCTTCCACTTTTAGTTTTATACAAGTCCACTATCATCAATTAATTCGCTGAAGTCGCCTGTATTATTCCATATGTTTTTTACCCTTTGCATGTTCCATCTGCGATGGTCAATGCCCAAAAACACAGTGTTCATAAACTCCTCTTCTATCTATATTTGATGTATGAATATAAAATAACTATTGCCTTGTGACAACGTTCCAGATGATCTGATATAAGTACACCAATAATGCTGCAAATAGAATCTATGTGGAATGGTTTGGTCTCATGCTTTTTCATTTGAGAAGTTTGAGGGCATCCTTACAACTGGGAGGATCAAAGTTGAAGATAGGGCTACACGCTCCTTCCGCTATTGACATTGAGGTCCCAAAGGTGGTCCTAATGGAGAGGTTCTGCTAGTATGCGGGTGCTTGATGAGCTGCTATAAGGGTGGTGGATCCCCAACTAAAGTTACAAAATGATAAACGATCCCTCTGAGAAATTAACAATAGCTGCTCACATATATTCAAATAACTAATATTGTGAGGGAACTGTGAGGGATGCAGGCTGCGAGGAGCGCCTTTCCTGGAACAGGTAGTTCTCGCGGGCGGCATACGTCATATTAAGTGCGCCGTCCGCTGATTTGTTGTCTTTGTAGACTCATTTGTTTTCTGTGTGCTCGGCAGACGGTGTATTGCGTAATCTATCAGCGTCCGTGGAGACCAACTGAGACTCATACAATGCGTCTCTATATATGTGTTGTTCTCAGGTTCTTTTCCTTTCTTTCTTTCTTTCGTTCTGCACATCACTAATCATATTATAAGGTAATGTAATTATGTTGCAAGAATGGTGTTTGTGTGTGAATGCATCCTTATCTATTCGGGAATGTTACTTATTGAAAAACCATAAATGCCAAATTAGTTGTATTAGCTTATAATTAAATTAATTGGATACACGCGAGGACAAAAGACTGTCCAGATGACTGAAGTCAAAATAACGCATCCATACCCAATTATAGCCTGAGATTCCCCCCCCCCTTCCATACACACACACCCATAGACAAGAGAGATCACATTGGAGGCAACTGATACGAACCGCGTCAACCGCACTTCTGCCGCACTTCTGCTGAATATGGATCAGGCCATTGCAAACGCGCTGAAGTATATACATTAGACAATGTTTAAATTCATAGTCAAAGAATATATGTCATATATAGTTATATTCTTCTCTCTCTCCTTTCTATGGAAAGCAAGCTCCTACCACTGTTCAGAAATAGCTGAAGACGGGTTTTTCAACCCTAATCTTCCATTTGACTATGCAGCGTGGCCGGACAGGACGTGTATTATTTGTATGGTTTACTTTCAAAAGTATGCGTGGAGGGCACCTGCTTACGCTAGTCGCCAATTTTCTTCTCCATGAAAACAAACTAATCTACTGTCACGAAGGAGCTCATATGAGTTGGCCCACGGCTTATACTATGAACCTGGGCTGGCTGTGTGAATGGGAAATAAAAGCAGTGAAACCAACGATGGTGTGAATGCTGCAGGTTTAGCAGTGGAATGTTCAGACTGTGGCTTAATCTGTTGTACAACATTTTAACATGACTACCAGCATTTAATGGATATGACACTTTGACTCGCTATAATACATATTGCACTGGCATCATAGGCAGATCCAAGGGGGCGGGGCGCAGGGGGCTTTTCCCACCAAAATATTTCATTTTCACAGGGTTTTCCATTAAATCCCGTAAGTGCGCCCCCTCTTTTCCTTATGTGCACCCCACCACCTTTCCGAAAACCTGGATCTGCCTATGCCATGTTAACAACAATTGTTCCAGCCATAGTCCCTGTGCGCCTTTGGTTTGCATTTAAAGTGACTAATTGGCTACTAAATGCGGCGTGTGAGGAGTGTAGACTTCTTAACTTCTATGTATGACACACTAGTTTTAAGTCCATGTATTTATCCATAAACAAAGCATATGGATAATCAGCATGTGTGTTATGATCTGTTATGAAAAGGCATTAGTGTGCTTCCACCATAAAAATCTGTTTCTATTGTGAGCCAATAATTGTGGTCGCTAATGAAAGTCATAATGCAAACTCTAAATGACATAATGCAAACTCTACATGACAGAATACAAATTGCTACCAATTAAATATACAAGTTGGCATTTCCCTGTGTGATAAGAAAAGCCAATGTTTTTCATATTTGATTACATCCGCTAATTAAACAAGTAATCCATTATTCTGTCGCACAAGACCCCATTAATAATTCGATGGAGCATGCAAATCAGAAACTATGATAAAAAACAACAAATTGCATGCAATGTTGGAGTCAACATTGAGTCGTGATACTCCATCAGGTATAGACAAATATGAGTCCATTAGGTGTCTATTAGTGGTGGTTCAACATATACGGTTGTTATGTGTTTATGCATATAATGTTGTTGTGTGTCCATGGATTTAAACCAATGTACAAATGCTCATTTGCTCATTTGCTCTGGTGAATACAATAGCATTTACAACTTTTAATGTTTTACAGAAGACAATGTTTCCAATATGTGTTATTCTAGCAACTCTTGCGAATTTAGTACCATTTTCAGGTAGGTGGGCTTTTTTGTCACAGCAAGTTATCGTCTGTAATGCTTTATCAAACAATGCATATTGCTTAACTTATGATCTATCAAAGTTTATATCAAATAGTGTGATGTGATGCTGCAAGGAATGAGGTCATACGTGCCCAAATCCTCCTCCATATCTGTCCTGAAAATCATTTCCACGCCTGCAAACCAAAAAGCTTGAAAGGAGCCGCTCATGCGTGCAATTGGGGCTATGTATGGGGTTTCTTTGAAATATCATCCTTAAACCATATAGCTTGTATTACAACGTACAGAGGACAAGTTCTTTTAATGAGACCCCATTTTAGGCCTCCCGCATTAGTATGTCACATTAAATCTTGTGTAAATAACGCGTCGACACTGTTGACTACAGGCTGTTTCAAATGTATCCTATAGGCATATTATGTATTGCATATGCCCATTATTCAATCAAAGTTTTGTCAAATTCTCTAGAATGCACAGGAAACATACGCCTAAATCCCATACGATGTCTGTCTGGGACCATTGTTTCATTCATTCATTCATTCATTCAATCATTCATTCATTCATTCATTCATTCATTCATTCATTCATTCATTTATTTATTTATTTATTATATTGCATGCTTTCTAAATTCTGACAATTTCATAACAATTGATTCGACAAATGCTAGATAACTTATAAGACTATTAGGTGATTCTTGACCAGTTGTGTTGTAGCTGGGGATGTTACGGAAACTGAAGGGAGACTCATCACAAACCTGTTGGCAAATTACAGCAAGCTTGCCAGACCCACGGAAAAATACAACCAGACGACAGTCATCACTGTGAATTTCAATCTGCAGAGGATTGATAAGCTGGTAGATATCATCTTCCAAAGTATAATTCTAGCTACTTCTTCCATTAAGCCATTGTTAACATACCAGTGTTTTGTTAAAGCTTTCTTGATTCACTCGCACATCTTACCTTGATAAAAGTGTTTTTAAAAATGTGCTCCTTTACCACAGGATGAGAGACACCAAGTATTCACCACGTATGGCTGCCTCGTCTGTGTGAGTATGAATCTAGTCTTATTATATATAAATTCTTCATGCATATAACAATCATTTGAAATGTATTATTTAAACAATAATTACAAATATATAGAAAACTGATTATATTTCACTATAGCCGCCAATGATTTCCAGCATAACATCCACAGTTCATACTTTGCCAACTTCCTTACCACTACATGGTCTACTTAACACATGACACTCAACCACACCCTACCACACCCAATGGAATTTATCTCTATCAATAATTAACTCTCTAAAATCACACGTCTTTGAATTTAAACAATTGTGACTAAAGTAAACACCAATGGTATTTGTAGAATTGGTTTGACCGTCGGCTTGGATGGAATCCCATGGACTACACATGGAGCGGAGACGGCGGCTCTACGAATCCAGTGATGAGAGTTGTGGTTCCAGACAACTTGATCTGGCTCCCAGAGATCCAGCTTATGAATGGGTAACATTTGGTGGATAGCTGATATTGTAGTTGTTGAGGGAATTGGGGTCAATCAAGATCAATCAAGATGTCCATGTTCCACCTTTTTCTGTCTCACATCTCTCCCCCATCGCATTCCCAATCAAAATATTCCTCGCTTCCTCTTTTGTTTCCCTCACATGCTCTGTTTTAGGTTTTTTACCCAAGCTGTAAACAAATTAGGTCCGTTGCGACGTTGACCCACGGGGACAAAGGGATGCTCGCGTCCATGGCCACCCTGGGTGAGGATGGTCATGTTGTGAACAACCAGAGCTTGTTACCAACTCTTACGCACTCCTCATTGTTTTGTTGTCTTTGACTCGGCTCCTACTTACTGCCGGGATCTCGCCAAGTCTCACAAAAGGCCTCCTATACTTACAGACTGGCACTGATTCGAAACACAGCTTTCATAGGGTGTCCCTGATCACCATGCCACATGGTACCAGGTGATGGTGTAGGAGACTAGCTACAGCCTAGTCTTGAAGAGAACGATATTCAAAAAGGACCTATTCCAGTTCTACTTCTCAAACAGTGTCTAAATTTAAACCAAGAAGTAGTGTCTCTTTTCCAAGTACTAATGTTTTATGTTCTAACTATTTCAGGCTCTACAGTGGTGGCGACATTAGTTTTGACCATGTTAACCGTGTGAGCATCTACCCACACGGCATGGTGCTGTGGGCGCCGTGCATGCAGTGGAAAACCTCGTGTCAACTGGCAATAGAGCGCTTTCCATTCGACACTCACACATGTAACGTCAGGTACCGAGGCATACTACAGTTAAGAAAATTTAAAAACTTATGAATCTTTTATATTCAGATCTTTTGTCATCATACTGCTGAAAAACATTACATGACTTATGTAAAGCAAATGTAACACATGTAAGTACACGCCAACATTTTCCCTGAATTATTATTGGCCATATGTGTCATTGGCAAGTACAAAATGTAAGCTGAAAACATGGACATGTGAGATATGTTGACTTCACCACCAGCAGCCCCAAATGACCACTCTCTGGCTATTGCTTTAACTTTGTAAGCATGGCATATTCCATCTTCTAACTGAACGTGTACATAAAATGTTACATGTAAAGATGCACGCCAACATTTCCTCCTACTTATTGGCCATATCTTCAATGTTGTGAGATGGGAGATATGTTGACTTCACCAGCAGCACCCCCAAATGACCATTCTGTTTTTTGCCACTCCAGCTTTCTGAGCGTGGCGTCCTCCATGTCCTACCTGGACGCTCCTCAGCTCGTGTTCACCACGACGCTCAACCACGTGATGCAGGAGGACCTGACGTCACCAGAGTGGCAGATACTGGAGAATCGCAGCTATGCCGCAGTCTCCAACACAGATATGGGCTCTATCAGTACATTCTCTCGGGTAAACACACATTTAATGTCAGTTACTTACCAAGCCTTTATCACCCCAGATTGTGCCATCTTTTCAATAGAATGCCACAGACAACATTTATAAAGTTACTGGTTCCTGCAGCCAATCAGAGCGGCTCATTTGCATACCTGTACCTGAAAGCGATTTCACATATTCCATCCCTTTAAAGATATCATTACAGGGGAACACCAGATTAATACCCAAGCCCCGATTGGATTGGTTAAGACTATGCACACGAGGTCTGTAGGCCATGAACGAAACTCAGAATTCAGCCAAATGGGGTGACCTAGTTTTGTGTAATTATAAGGTTTTGAACAAATGACTTACAGCACGTTCAGATAAATACGTCGCAGGCATGTGCCAAACGTCAAATCTCAATCATGGATAAGTTACAAAACTGCGACAGTTTTCGACGACAGTTTTTCGACAAGGGGTTTGGGCTTGAGCAACTGCTTATGTATACATGTTAACTGATGTGTTGCACACTGTATATTGTTTTAATTGGTTAAGTTTAGTACACAAGGAACTGATGTGACAACCTCACCCGTGTTTGGGTGGCCTTTGTATAATATGTATAATAATATCAAAGAGTTTAAATATTTTATGGTTACTATGCAGGTGTGGTTCACTTCAATGATAAATTATGGTTACTATGCAGGTGTGGTTCACCTTAACGATAAAGTATGGTTACTATGCAGGTAACGATAAGTATGGTTACTATGCAGGTGTGGTTCACCTTAACAATAAAGTATGGTTACTATGCAGGTGTGGTTCACCTAACACAAAAAGTATTTACTATGCAGGTGTGGTTCACCTTAAAAAGTATGGTTACTATGCAGGTGTGGTTCACCTATGCATGGTGTAGTTCACCTTAACAATAAAGTATGGTTACTATGCAGGTGTGGTTCACCTTAACGATAAAGTATGGTTACTATGCAGGTGTGGTTCACCTTAACGATAAAGTATGGTTACTATGCAGGTGTGGTTCACCTTAACGATAAAGTATGGTTACTATGCAGGTGTGGTTCACCTTAACGATAAAGTATGGTTACTATGCAGGTGTGGTTCACCTTAACGATAAAGTATGGTTACTATGCAGGTGTGGTTCACCTTAAAGATCAAGAGGAAGTCGCTAGTGCAGGAGTGGAATGTTCTGGCGCCCACTCTGTTGATGACGATCATGTCACTCTACGTGTTCATCTTACCGAGTGAATCAGGAGAAAAGGTAAGGAATTGTTAATGAAAATTGTCAGAGTGTACAGTTTATCTTCTTCTTTTACAAGTATGTCAAAACAATCACGTTCAGTTGAATGCTATATGTGGTAATTATATTTAAACGGCTATATAAAAATATGGAAATAAATATGTGTGTGTAGTTCATTTTTGGAGAAATTAAAATATCTTCATAAATATATTTCTCTACAGATTGGATTAGCGGTGACTGTTGTTCTGAGTTATTCTGTCACTCTGCTCATGATGTCGGATATTACACCAAAATCGGGAGATTCTGTGCCATTTCTATGTGAGTGATAATTTGCATTAATCCTCAACGGCATGGATATTGTTGCTGCCACATTGGTACACATTTGTTCAAAGAAACATATATTTTAGTTACTATCTGTGCTGTTGGGTCCTTTGTATATTAGTTTTGTACTGTTGGTTTTAGTTTTGCATATGTGTGGGGTTTGTTTTCAACATGTACATTAGATGTACATATAACAATGTACTCATAATGTAGGCCTACAGCATGTCTTCACAAAAACAAGAGAAAACGTATACCAGACTCAAGACCGCAACACATTCCCCAATTCATTCTTGTAGTAACACCAGTCATTGAAAATTTCAAAATGTAAACACCATGTTGAAAATGAGTTTCCATTGTTTGTATTGTAGCAAAGTATATTGTGGTGAACATGGGGTTCACGGCTCTCTGCCTTCTGTTCACCATCGTGGTTCTCTGGATCCATCACCATTCACCAGATGCACCAGTGCCCCGAATTGTGAATGTCGTCATCATGAGATGGACAGCAACCATACTGTGCTTAAGGAAGAAACATTTGGACCACTACCCGAAAACAACTGTACATCCTAAACTTGCTAATGAGGTAGATATCACACATGAGATAACAAAAGGACAGAGTTAACACTACATTATCTCACTATAGCATTTGAAACCAAGAAAAAGTGATACAAATCTTGGATTATCTTTATTTTATTTTAGGACCAGTCGTCGATTACTAGTGTTGTCGATCTTAAGGAACGCAATGCATCTTTCCTGCCAGCAGAAATTCTGGCGTTTCTCGAACAGAAGATTGCTGATGCCAGAAAAGATGAAACCATTGAGAATAATAGAGCACAGTGGGAACACCTCGCGAACATTGTCAATCGAGCTTTCTTTGTTGCCTCACTTTTAGGCATATGTATTGTTATTGCCTTCTATTTCAACCATATTTTTGGATGGATTCCAGCATAATATTAGTGTATCGCAAAACACATCTTGGTCATTGCGGTTGCCTGACTTTGTAATTGTTTCTTCACATATTTCATGTAAGGTAGGAAAGCTGACGCCAGATGTTTGGCCCCATCGTTCATTTTGTGATAAAAGTATGAACGATGGCAGAAAGTTAGCTGGTGTGATGAGACATGTGTCTCAGTCACCTTTACAAATACTAAGCAATGTCTGACATTATCTTAAATGTATTTGTTGTAAAAGTAAATCCAGACAATCAAAACCAACTTTCTGGTTATATTAGTGACAAATGAAGCCATGGATTTTTTTTAAATATTTAATTGTGATTGCATAAGACTATGTCAGCTATTTTTGTGTGAAGTGATAATGTATTTATTCTAGAGCATAAATTTGGGTTTTTTTGAATGGACGACCCGGCTCTCATTGTGTTGGTATGGTAAGTGACCCGGTTTTATATTTTATGAGTAAGAATGAAGTTTGTGTAGTAAATATAGTATACATATACCTCCATCTTATTTAAATCTAATTCAAAACTTTCAAAGTGCATTCAAGATCTCAGTGGAATAGTGGAGCTTTGACTTGAAGAAGCATCGATGATGCAAAATTTTGTTTTTAGATAGATGTTGTATCTTTTTCACTGTATAATCTGTTCTGAGCTTAGAGCTTGACGAGGTTTTTTTCTAGCAGTTGAATATACACATTTTTTATCTGTATGCAGTGTTCCTTTTCTTCATAATAAATAATTTCGCTGAACTGGTTTCATGAAATGGATGCAAAAATCATGTTTGCAAACATTGACTTTTCATCAGCTTTAATAAATATTTCTCAAATGCTCATTTTGGCTTTCGGCACATGAGTGATAGTCTGCAATTTCACGCAGAGGTCTTTTTTTTCCATGGGAGTTATGGAAGTGACAATCAATGTGGGTCATTATGGCAGTCCACATTTTCATAGGTATATGGGTATTTTATGAAAATGCATACTAATAATTGTAAAATTATAAGTAATTAGAAACAACATGTCAAGTGTATTAAAAACAAAATTATTAATTCAATCTATCTAAAGAGGCATTTGCTGTGCATATCCCTCTAAAGATAAGATAAATGCGTTCGCCCTATACAAATCCAACAGAACCACTATTATTAGATAGATTATTTGTAAGTGTAAGTGTGTACATTTAATCTAGACTTATTGCCCATACACCAACGTTGTTCTAGCGAATCTGTGTTCTCTGAGCACTTTTGATCTAGTATACCATAAATTATTCAGAACAAAACATTTCAGTCATTGAAAATATTATACACCATAAAAATTCATATACTTATTGGTATGAGACATTCATTAACTACATGGATCTAGTGTTTACATACATCCCTTTATGTATTGAACGTCGCAATTTGTTATTACTACTTGGTGTACAACAAATGTATCATATTAGAAAAAAAAACTATCGATGATAAAAACTTCATTTCAAACATACAGTCTCATCTCTACCAGGGGCGTCTATTTTACCCATTTATGTACAATTCCCTTCATGGCATATACTGTTGACATGGACGATCACTAACTGGGATGGTGTATGTGCACTGTGGCAATCAGGGGTGCTACATGTGCACATACGAAACTTCTTTTCCCTGCTAAGTTTGAACGATGAAGTCTTCACACACTTTAGTATGCTACTTTCCTAATTGACACACCTTTGACAAGAAATATAAACACAGAAGAGGATCAACATAATGCGCCCCGCTGCTGTGATGTATGGTACACTGCATACGTTGTTCTTTATTGTTTAGAGTATTTATCCCACATAACCTTAAATGGGAGTAAAAGGTGAGTTACTAATTCTTCCTACGCGCTTGTGTTCACACAATAAAACTGGGTAAACATGCTTCATTCGCATACCTCCTGTACAGTTTCTCATTCATGCTGATCTGATAAATTATTCTTAAATCCACCATTGCTATATATGTTTAATGTTATTACATCCCCAGTATTCATTTTTTCCGGACTATTTCTTTCAAAGCGCGATCCTTGCTTCCAACCCCACTAATTGTCGTGTAAGTTGTAACGAAGTCATCAAAGTAATAAACAAAATAGGGCCATACATTGTCACTTCAGGATTGTCTTTGTCATAAAAGGATGCATAGAATGGAGTAAATATAACTTGTCCAATGGCACCACCCAATTTCACTAAAAAGAAAGCGGTAGACGTCACAATGACATACTTATCAGTCCAAGCAATGCAGCCCGGCCAAAGAGGGGAGCTGAAGAACGAAAATGTAACTGCACAAATGATGAATCCAATCTGGTCACTTTTCCCCCACAGAGCTAATGCCAGTCCATTTACAACTAGGACTGCTAGATCAACAGAAAAAATAATCTGCACATGAACCCAAATTGACACAACTCCTGAGAAAAGTCGTCCAGCAAAACCAGCAAAGTAGAATACTCCGTCTATGAGGGCTGCAGTTTGTTTAGTGAAGCCTAGATCACTCTCTGTGGCGTATGTGAAAAGGTATTACGCTAAAGGAATTTGAAAACCCCCTACTAGAATATAGAATATGAAAAATGTTATTAAAAGATATACTGCACTTGCAACAGAGTTATAGGCACATGTTCTAGGATGAAATAAGTCCATGAGATTAACTTTTTCTCCTTTTATTTCAAAATTATATGTGTTATTAGAAAAGCAACCCCCGTAGCCATCATAACTACTCCAGGTATCAAAAAAGCAATATGTATTCTCGAGCCATCTGCAAATCCCGGTGGTATGTCTGTTACAGGACTTTGCGTGGTTGTACTGGTTAAGTTTCCTATGTTTTCAACATCTGGAAATAGAAATGGTCTGGCAGCAAATGGACCAATGGCCCCTCCAATATAAAAGCGCATATGATAAACGATGGACCAGTTGCATCTTCCTTCCACATTCGTAAAATTAAAAGCTGGCCAATGGCATCACAAGATGATATACAAAACGTGTAGCTCAGGTCTAAAAAGATGTAAGCAATATATTCAGTCATGAACTTGGATAGCATCATCATCATGGATTAAAACATAGATAAAAAGACACTAGAAGCATAAGATAGGATGCCACTAACTAGAAAGCCTACAATAGAGACTATTGCAGAATAGGATGTGACTAGACCCATCTGTTCCAGCGTCACGCCCAGACGATCCCTCATGTCAGGTGTTGTTGTGCCTGTCATGGATGAGGTCATGCCCTGCAAAAGTGTCGAAAGAAACACCATATGTGCTTGTGAATGAAACGACCTAGAGAAACTTCATAATCATAAAAGGTATGCAATGAACATTTTTGAGCTGATCTAAACACATGGTAAATGCCTGTATCACCATTCTACTTTTTGTATACATTACATTGGAATAAACTCGATATAACATAATACGACAACTTACATTGCAAATCCAAATGAATAGAGTGATAATAGTTACTATTATCTGCTGATTTTTTGTAAAGTTCTCAGTCTTTGAAGGTATCCAGTTTTTACAATTCTTTTCATTGTGTTGAAATTCGTAAGATGACCCCATTTTCGATAATTATTTTAAAGGGAGTCTATTTATGATATAGCAACTTGTGTTAACAGTAAATAATACACTTGCAATAATATATCAAGGGCCTTAAAATTCATTATATCCCTTTTTATTACTTTATAAATGGTTATCACGCTTTAACAGCATGATTGATTTGATATGCACTTAAAATGATTAAATTTTCATATACATATATAGCAGCAATAATTTAGCTTGATAACATGAACTAACATAATTTCATGTACTTTGTGCAGATTATGTGACCAACGAACAAAACAAAAAAAAACTGATGAACATAACCTCATGACCTGCATATGCTTGTCTTTGAGCATTGAGTATGTTATTTTTGAACCAAAATAGCGGTTAATGTAATGCACTTTATTTATACACAGATGTATTGCATTTCACTTACATGCCATATTTCAGCCTTGCCAGGCATCCACTTGTACACACTGCCAAGACTGGTGCACAAATGTAATATGCAGGAAATATGCTAAATGCCCCAGTATTACAACAACCAATGAGAGCTCGTAAAACGTAGTTCAAACGAGGGTCAATTTTACTTAATTCATATTGCATTGTTTCAATCACAGAATGTTTAAAAATGATTTAAAATTAGAAAGATACCTGATAAAATTACTGCTATCTCTAAGAAGTGTATTAACAAAGTTCAGAGTCTGCAATCACAACTTACCCATAGAAAGTGGCAGATATGTCAATTTAGAACGTAGTGAAAGAAAATGTAATAGATGTAATATACAAGGGGATGAATTCCACTATTTGTTTCAGTGTAACAATTTCAATGATCAACGTAAGCTATATTTACCATTGTTTTACTGTCATAACATGAATGCCGAGAAATATAAGACTTTGTTATCCAGTTCAAACCACAGTAGATGTGCTGTATTTAATCTAAATTACAGTATTAATAGCGGACTATTTTGGTAATGTTCACCATCGTATGAAAAATCATTTTATGTATAATTCCTCACATACCCTTATAAAGATACTTTTTGTAATATAGAACATTCACAAATGTAATTGTACCTTGATGTATCTTTGGGTTTTGAGCATGATAAAGAGTTCTGAGTTCTGCATCATTTTGACCTAATTGGCTTAGTCTCAAGGGCTCAAAACCAGTTTTGAGCAATATATTGAGCCCTTGATATTCAGGGTGGGTTAGGGCCATTTAATCAATTAAACGCTCATTATTGTTTGAAAATACGTCATATCATATTGAAACAATTGCATGTAGTATCCCAGTTACTTGATATCATCTCTACTAACAAGCACAAATGACAGATTATTAAGTTGTAATAAAAAATGTGTAGAAAGTCAATGATCATAAAGCAGTTTGATATTGGAATCTACTATATTATAGGCTGTTCTATTTCTTCATTAAACATATTCCCATATAATTGGTTATTCCAACCACATGTGCAATCTTCAAATTCGAATATACATTTTTTATTTGTAACAATCATATTATTTATGAATATGTAAATGGGAGAATAACAAAGATAAATTGGTTTGATACATCATGTGCCTTTGTTCCAATTTGTGACTGGAAGCAGTGTACATTATGTACAAATATCATATTTCTTTTAATTATTGTATCTCATCTATAGGAGAGGTGATTTTTGGAGACTTTTAGTAGTGAGTAACTGGCATATGTATTTATCTATTAAACCACTAAAACTGCTATTACTTTGATGTTACTTTTACCTACCCTGAAGTATATATGTAAATAATAAGAAACTTCCCGTTGTGATCAACACTAAATAAACTAGTTCAAAAGTGTTCAAAGAACACGGCATCTCTAGAACAATTTGACTTATGGCCATGTAAAGCCCCGTCCACACCACTACGACTGCATGCGATCGTATAAAACGCAGTGGTCGTAGGGTGTCACAAAGAAAAATTGTCAAAGATTCTGCTTACGACAGTGCCTGTCCATACCATCACGACATCTCATCATGAGCCTGCTGCGATCCTTGCGAGTATTTCATAAACTAAACCGGTAGATGCTGTTTGTAGTATTATTGATTTGATCATATGCATTTTGTTGATAAATATAATACCAGAGTTACATTAAAGTGCAAATTTGTTACGTAAACAAGGCTACGATGACCAGTCGAGTCGTAGGAGTGTCCACACCAATGCAACTACTGCCAACTCTAAGCGATGATGCCCGACTATGACTGAACATGTTCAACTTTCACCATGACCTCCGAGACAACGGATATTGATTGAATTGTAGTCGTAAGCGTTTCCACACCAATGCGACTTTGCCCGATGCTTCGTCGCATCGCATTGCATTGCGTCGGGCAAAGTTATACTGAAACAATGTAGGAATTGACCACGAGATTGGAGGGTCTATTGCATTCAGACGTCGTCGGACACGACAATCGAGTTATCATCATGAAACTAAAATCCAAATTATTTTAAAATAAATCATATTATAACATTCAACATTCAAGTCAAGAACTTTAAATGAATTTTAGCGCGGAGGAGTCTAAACTGTTGTGTTCCAGAAACTTGCTGTCGCCAGCGGCTATATTGATATTGAGGGAGATTAGACTAGCAGCCATCGTTGATAGATTCCAATCAGCGGGTTAAACGGTGATTTTTGCACGGAATGATAGAATGTATACTTTACAATTAAGAACTTTATGAATTTGAGGAGAAAACTGCAGAATGAATTTACAGCAGTGATCAATATTCAGCGAAACCTATTGCTCTGTGTGTTGCAATATTACTAATAACATATAATAATCAATAATGGTGTCAAAGCTATGTATGCTAGTACAGTGAAATAAAATAAAAGTATTGTCACATTGTTCATATTCATTCATATTCAAAATTGTTTACTAAAATATTAATGATTTATTAAAAGGTGTAACAAAGACACAAGTCATCGTGAAAAAATCCACATAGGCTTATACATAATATATATATAATTTATAGATTTGGAAGCTATACACACGTTCTTTGACACATAAACAAATGAATTAACATTATAAAACACAAAAAGTGGAATTATTGCTTGTCATTAGTCTTCGTACACAGACCATTTCCTTACAGTAGAACGTGCACTGACTTCAAGTGGCCTCTACACAGAGGTTATCAATGGTATCTCTATAAGGGTTGGGAACCACAAAAAGTGGTCTTATTATGGAGGTGGTCTCTTTATAGAAGTGGTCTTTATTTGAGTTTCTACTGTACTTATATCAATAGTTTCAATCTACATGCTAAATGTACAAAAACGTAAAATACGCCCAAATTTTGATAATTTATTCATGACAATTTGGGTAAAAAACATACCTTATGATATAGTCGAAATGTGTGTGCAAGTAAATCAATAATGAACCATTAAGATCGTGATATTGAGGGTTATATCGGTGGTCTGAGTTGAAGGATGCACTGTATTAATAAAAGTTATCAGTTAACTTTTATATAACTTTTTATACTGGAATATATTATGTTTATATTGTAGAGCTATTATTAGAGTTTGTATAATAATGCATGAATAGACTATGTGCATGAACGAATGAATAACTGTGTGTGCTGCTTGATATATGTTGACAATCAAAACAACAAAGTGGTTGCAATTTTCTAAATTATATTTTCTGAACAGCAAACAATTGATTTTAACAAAATCATAACAACATATGCAGGCACAACCAATTTGAAAATATAAGCATGTTTTAATTAGTTAAAGTATGGTCAATTAGGTACATGCATGTGTTCTCATTATTCTTGATTATTACCAGTTACAAGTTTTAAAAATTCTTAAACCAAAATACAAGACATGGAAATGCATACATACTTTACTGTCCACTTCTTCTATATTAAATGTTCACATAACAAAAACACAAGTTTAACCATAACTTATTGAGAATTTTCTAATTAAATATCACATTTTATTACACAACATTAAACACCCTTAGAGTTTTATTACAATGACACTTTAAAGGTAAGTTACCCCAACGAGATGGAGGCATAGTCCGTTGATTAAAATGCTTTTCTGTTGATTATTCACATATCTGCCATTAAAATTCACCATTTAATAGGTATGTGTCAATAATAGGTGTATATTATTACGTTGCACATGTTGAACACAGGTCAAACTTGTCATGGAGCTCATACAGCAGCTTTTAATTTTGTCATCATGTTGCGGGTAACTCCTAACTTAGTGTTGTTTTGCAAAACAACAACAAAGTTCGGGAGTTACTCACAACATGATGACAAAATTAGAACCTACTTTATGAACTCATTGAAGAGTTTGACATGTGTGCAATATATGCAACCTATTCATACATGCATAGTGTTTATACTTACTTATTAAACCATGAACCTTAGTTCCACAGATTCAAATAATCAACAGAAAATCATTTGAATCCATGGCCTATGCCTCTATCTTTAACCTGATGAAATTGCTTAAATATTATAGTATTATTTTATATTATTGATCTTCTTTGTACAGATGGAAAAAAATAAATAAATAAATAAATAAATAAATAAATAAAAATTAATTACTTAAATAGCCTACAGATAATAGACAAATCAAATTTTCCTTCTATATTGAAACAAAGGAATATTTACTGGCAAAGGCTCCTGTGCAAACATAAATTAAAAGGCTTGTGACTTATATTACCAGCAGAAGGTATTATTTTGTTTGCTTCACGGTTAAGGCACCATTGTGCTAATGTTTGGAGAGCATGGCTAGAGTAATTAATATATGCATGTTTTACTAAGTGCTGTATGTTCATAAACCTTGCTGAAAACGTAATTAAAATGCGACACAAGCAGAAAGTTTTGCATAATATTAAATTAGGAAATTACAGCACCTGTCACTAGATAGCAGTACTTTGGATCACTGCCAATGCACAGGCATTCTTCTCACCAACCCATTGATATATAACAACCATGACAATTTGTAAGTTATGTCACTTGATTCTAGAGATTAATATATATAATTATATATATATATATATATATATATATATATATATATATATATATATATATATATATATATATATATATATATCAGTAGTCAATATACACATACAAAAACGATAAAATACTTTTATTAGATGCAAAATGTTGCCGACCCATGTCATTCTTGTTATATAGTGGCTTTATGTCTTATATCATGATAATTACTTGTCATATATGAACAAAACTTGTTGCTAATGCTACTCATTGACGAACCAATAGAACACCTTGCAAGTATGTTACATGCTGATTAGGGGGACGTTTTGGTGCAAGTGACCATCGTGGGCATTATTATGGTGTCTATATATAGGTTGTAATTAGAGGTTCTACCATGCATTGCTGAAATAATTATTTTTTCCAAAATCTGCTCAGTTCAAATATAATTTACACACTGTAAATATGTCCTTTGATATGATAATTAATGCGGTAATATTTACACCTGCAGAAGTACAATACACAAGCAAATGATTTTTACCAGAATTCCCAGCAAAAATAAAGCACAGAAAAAAATGCAATCTTGCATTATTTTTACAATTTTGAAAAACACCCTTCTAAAACATTACTTGTAAAATACATAAATTCATCCCCAGTGATTATATTGAATTAATTGATTGCTTTCATATAATTTACGTGACAGTGAAGCCTTGAGCCATGTGCTTGTGTATTGACGCAGCCGCTACAGAGCACACGGCCGAGTTGTCGAGGAGCACCTACTTCTTACAGATGTAATAGTTAATGCCTGTGCACCCATAGGTAACCCATTGATAACTGTAAACACTATATATGAAAGCGCATCTCTTACTGGCTTGGGTGGGCTCAGTACGAGATTCTGAAGTGTACCAGTTAGTGTACGTTATCTCCTGGCTGCTGTCTTGGTTGATCACCCAAGTGCCGGGCAGGACATCTGGTGTGGACTTGTAAATGGACAGCCAGAAGTATCCTACAACACAGACATGGCAGCGTCACAATGAGGCACAAACATCTTACGGAAACAGACATTTTCATGAAGTGCAAAGGCATGTCTTGGTAAATCTTTGCTGTAATTAACAGTTTTAATGAAATGGCAAACATAATACACAATATCTTTATGTAGACTATTCTTAGTAGTAGGAATATCCATAGGGTATACAATTTGAGACACTACTACTCACTTTAAATGCAGAACTTGACGTTGAGGTCACTATCACGGGACCTTCAACAGAAGTGACTCTTTCTGGATCTTGATGATGTCACATTGGCTCGTGATGGTGACAGCAATGTCAAGTTTTGCATTTAAAGTGAGTAGTAGTGTCTCAAATTGTATATATAATACACAATATTGTATGAAGTGCCTCAATATTCACATAGTATGCTGCGACCTACTTGCTTAGTTTATACAATATTGGTATTACCATATTATTACTATAAAATTGTAAATATAAAATAATTAATTATACTGCACACCTTTAGTTATTTTAATATGATTGTCACAAAATTACATGCAGGGTTCATTACAGCTATGTAAAGAAATGTAGACACATGTGTCTGTGACGTGTTCCAATTAAGTTCTCTGTGGACTATGACAATCTGTAATTATGAATTTTTTATTTCGTTCTTGGTCCATCATCTTTTCTTAGAAAGTAGGAGGTGGGCGTTCTCGCTACTTAGTTTTTGGTTCTAAACAGCTGTATTGTAATATTTTTGGATAAACTGTAGTAAATAACTAATTATATCAAAACTTAATTCATTTTTTATGTTTGTTTGATAACAGTAACTTAATTTACTAAGATTTACACAAATTGATGTTGGATAACAGACTGATAGTGTGAAATATTGATTGGATGACCTGTTGGATACTTCTCTTGAGACAGTGTATGGAAGGAATCTTGTGTTTAACCTCGTGGCTTGAGCAACTTGTTGGATATTCCCAAGACAACAGAATGGACCCGTCATTGTTAGCGTGGCAACGTAGAGAAATGGCTATAATCTTGTGAAATATCTAGAACTATCCAGGGACTAAAGAGGAGCCGAGTGTATTCGTTTTTTTTTCCATTATTTTTTTATTTGCTTCTGGTTGTATAAACAATTTATAATTAAAACTATTTTTTATATATTTCTTCCGTCAAAATTGTGTTGCGTTATCTTTTCATAATAGTGCCCCATACAATCCATTGCCCAACAACCTCATAAAGTGCTTGACTGCCCCAGGCAATCTAGTATTTTGTGACAATGATCTAATGAAAATACAGCAATTAATGTGACATGTGAAGAACGAATTGAAATGTTGGTGATTTGACTCAACTTTTTCATATATATGAGACATACCGATGGCTCTGTTAGTGGCTATGCTAACAGCAAATGAGTGCTCCTCGTCAGATTCAATGGTAATGAGGTCTGCACCGAGACCAAGACAGATAGAGCGGCAGTCGGAGTAGGTGCACTGGGAGGTGGAGAGGTAATAGGATCTTCCAGCATTCACGATCCACTCTGAAACACCACAAGCATATATGCACACTCAATGACATACTACTTCTGTGGCCAAGTGTATAGGGAGTTGGACGCGTGACATTTGAGTTCGATTACCAGTGTGGTCTGGTGAATTTTACTGAGCAAACTCATCACTAGTTAGTTGCACACTGCTCTGTGGTAACGACACATTAAATAGGTACAGGTCACACAGGTGAAGACTAATTTGAGTGATAAGCACGTCTGCACTACAGTAGCAATGTGCTGTATGCTCCCCAGGGAGTTGAGAAAGATATAGTGAGACAAGGATGATGCCAATGACCTGGCGTGAATGTAGACTTGTCTGATGATATAACCATAAACTAGAAATTAACATTTATCAAGCAATGGCACATGTGAAATGCAATAATTTTTGTACACATGCTTATTAATGGTCACAATTCATTGCTACTGTACTCTAGTGGCACTACAATCACACCAGGTCATTTGCATCATCCTTGTCCCACTAAATTCCTTTTCTTAAGTACCCAGAAAGCATACAGCAAACTGCTAGTGACTATGGTAACAGAAAATGCCTGCTAAGCATCACTGTCGATGGTGACGAGATCTGAGCCGAGGCCAAGACACATAGAGTGGCAGTCGTACTTTTAATCTCATTCTTTTAACCTTCTACTGTTATTCTTATGTAATACCACAGACTGATTATGATGCAATATCGTTTTAACAAATATCTATTGCTGGCTTTATACTGCAATGGACTAATATTCTTAATCATTCTACATTCATATATATACAGTGGTAGGAGCTTGCTTGCAAGAACAGTAAGAGTGAAATTGCATTCCATATTTGATTTTGGTTTGACAAGGAGTGTAAATTAAAAACATTAGCATTCATAATTTTATGAATTAATAGTGAATTTTGAGACTCTTTTAGATAAATTTTGGACTAATTACAATGGTATAAAAATAAACAAAACAAATTTGTTATTGTTCATTTATTAGCTCGGTTAGAATGAATGAAATTTTTTCTGAATGCAAAACCCCACATCATAATGCTCATATCATGTAGTGTCTATCTAAGCATACTTATTTGTTCACTGAGCATACCTTTTTCAGTACTTGGCACTAGTGTGCACTGTGACACCTAATACAAGCTTTAGTGACATTTGTTTCAGTTTTATTTACTGACCTGGGCCGGTCTCACAGTTGATTCCTGTAACGAGGGTCCCGCATGTGCAGCTGTATGTGGAACCGTCGGTGCTGGGGGTACAAGTTCCACCATTCTCGCATGGGGAAGGAGAGCAGGGGTCTAATTGCAAACATCATACATTTTAAGAAACTAATTATCAAACAATGTTAAAAACGTCATTGTAAATTGAGGATATATACTCAGTAGTAGCATTCTTCGAAAGAATACAATCATGTTAACCAGTGTCAACATTGTTGCATTCTCCAGCATGAATATTTCGCACAACGGGCAGGTTTATTTATGTCGGAACCGCCATATGTCTCGATGGTTGTTTCTTATGTAAAATTTACTCAGGAATTCAGATATGTAAGTCTTACGCGCGTTTAGGTAGTAATTATATGTGAAAATTGGGTTTGTAGTAAGGCACCGTCAAATTTTCTGACTAAAAATGAATTTCTGGTAATTTTAAATTTTTGTGTTTAAAATTAAGCAAAATGCTATGTACTGATATAAACTCATTATATTTTGGTTGCTTAAATGCTTCCACAATGTTAGTGATACTTACCACAAATATGGTTGAACTAAATTTCCAAGATGGCCACCATTTTATGGTAACTTATGGTCAGTTTGTGATATTGTTATTAAAAACTGCCTATACTTCTTTTTACAACAACTGCAATATTCTTAATGTGATGTTCATTATTTGAACACATGCTATAATCATTTCTGAAGCAAACAAGACATCTTGAGCTCTTTTATCTTCATATTTGACAATCTTATGGGCATAATGCTAACCCCACCCCAAACATGGATTAATCAGTCTTTGTGCGCAGGAAGGTCATATAACTCTAACAATAGTTCAAATCTGGAAACAAGCACCTAATTTGGCATAAATACTCCTTGGTGGTGACTCTGTCAATATATTATGCTAGTCACTTCAAATTCAAGATGGCCGCCATTTTCTAAAATGGCCGCCACGAATTTCGTACAAAACACAAATTTTGTCATGACATATCTCTCTATTTAAAGGGATATTGAAAAAAGGAATCATCCTTTCCACGGAAAATGGCATACCATGAACAATGAAAGATTCATGTAGTATTTCACCATTTGTGGAGTAGTTGGGTCTATTGCCTGCAAAAAAAAACAGGAATCATCCTTTCCAAGGCATACATGAACAATGAAACAACATTTGTGCGGCAGGCTCAATTGAACAGAAGCCACCTCTGAACCAGTTTGATGTACATCATCCAGTACTTTTGTGTGGATCCATGGACCCCAGCAGTGTTTCATCACAATACTGCTCATATCGTGTCATCAGATCAAAGTATTCTTCAGATTGCTCAAGTACCTCCAGGGATGCAGGGCTTGGATCAGCATTAAAGGTTTGTAGCATTTGATGTATTCCATCAGTGTCTTTGTCAATTGTAGCTGGGTAGGCCTGAAAATGGAGCTGTGTGAGAGCTGTAGCTAGCATTGGGTGAATTCTCTTGCAACGGTTATAATGCTTACCAAGAGTGAATCCTCTCATAGAACCACTTGCCAAAACTTCTGTTTCAGTTAATATGTTTGGCCCACTTGATCTATCAATGAAGGATCCCAAACATCCAAAGAATGCCAGAGAAATGTGGAAGGCTCCGAAGCAAATGAAAACATTGTCAAATCTGGCTGTCTCTTCAGCTTGTATCTGCATGGCAAGTTTAGCAATCGCCAAATCATATGTCACAATGGCATAATCTTGCTGGCACTCCTCTGCTACCCTTTGTGAAACTTTGAGAGTCTCCAAAACAACATTGAGTTGAGTAGGTGGCAGAGTGATGTTTTCCATATACTGATTGTTGTGTAATGGAAGGTGATCTTCAGACAGTTGAGCATTCCAGCCAGTCCACAGAGGGACACTTTCAGTATTCATGCTTAACATCCAGAGGATATCCCTCCATTCTAAAAGTGTAGCATGAGCTTTTTGCTTGATTTGGATCTTGGTATAATGGAATTTGGACATCTTAGTTTTTCCTGTAAGGCTCAAGTGTCTTCTCTGCCATTACAAATGTTCCAGCTCTTTCTTTCTTCTTTCGTTGACCTGGTGGTGCATCCACTACATCTTCCTGGCTATCTGGTATACGATTTTGGTAACAAATTCCAATGGTATCATGAACTGTTCCAGCACCTGACAAAGTCTCAGTGTTCTGATCAAAGTTATCCCATGCCAAAGAAGTCTTGAGCCCTGGTTTTCTTTGCAAGCCATCAGGAGTAGAAGTTCATGCTTATTTCTGTAGCAAGTTGTGTCTCTAGTTCTTCTATTGTTGAGTAGCTTATGGAATGACCCATCCGATAAAGGATATTTATTACTTTTCTTGAACCTGTAAGACTTTGTACTCCAAGCCCATGGTCAAGTGTTTGCCAGTCTTCACCCTTCCATGACTAACAGCAAACAGAACATCAGATGATACAGACTTGATCAGTCGTGATGTCTTTGTATTCTCTATTTTGGCTGTAAATAGAAATATATAACATAATTATTGTTTGTATTGTATGATAGAAGGAGAATTTTTATGATGATAAAACATATGTATCAAATACATATCTGTGGATCCAGTGTAGAGAACACGAAAACATCTGTGTAATTCATCTGGTGGTTCTGCTTGTCCCTTTGCCACAATATCTGCTGATAAGGGTTCAGGTAAATTCTTTGTGTTCTTCTCCTGGTCTTTCAGAAGACCCCTCAAGTAATACGCTGCCTCAATGATAGAATGTTGGTCAAAGTTAGCCCGTTTTATACCATTGTCTGCTGAAAGAGCGGGATTGTACAGAATGATGACAGATTTATTTGACTGTTTGATTACCTTTAAATGTGGAAAGTCTGCAAATCTTCTCACGAAGAGATTGTGACGAATAGGTTGTTTCTTCGTCAAAAAAGCTGGTGTAACGTTTGTGTAAGGAAGTCAGTAAATCAGCACCTTCTGACTCTACCAATGTTTCTTGAATGTGGCGTTTCAGTTCTAAAAATGCAAGATCGTGAATAAAAAGGTTTCTTAGATGAAGACCCTGAAGGAATTTTGTCTGCATTATGTAAATAACTTCTTTTACAGCTGTGGTGATATTTGACCTCTTTAGCTATCAAATCAATGCCACTTATCCTTGCAAGCATGTGTTCGTCATTGCATTTGACAGCAGCATTATATATTGCTTCTGCAGCATCTTTTTGTCTCACAGTTTCTAGGAAATTCTTTAGAATGATGTCCCTTGATTTCGCATTCATGCCACAAAATAGGCATGTGGTAGGCTAATCGAACAATACTTTGAATTGGAGATGAGTCATAGAGCGTAGCACTGCTTTACTTTAATTCATGTTTTTTCTTCAACATGGTTCCCAGCAATTGGTGAAAGTTAAATTCCAGGTCATTTCAAGGTATTTTCAAGGTTTTTTCATCAAATTCCAGGTCAATTTATTATTTTTTCTATCAAATTAAATGGCTTTCCTAAGTATATTGTAATCAAATCGACACAAAAATATTGCAAAAATAGAAAATAAATAAATTCATTTTGTTAGTTTGTGGTGAGGTGGAATCAGGCAGGCCAACAGACTCTCATTCAGAGCTACTGTAGTCCCCATCGGACATGCCGGTCCTATAATGTGATCAAATGTCTCTTGGTTAGTATTAACAGCCAGATCCAGAAATAAACATGTTCAAATCGCATATTATCGCCACCTACGGGATGGGTGTGCACACGTTTTTTCATAACAAAATGCATCACAGATCATGTAACTTTAATGAACTATTAAAATTGTATTTATCTTACGAAAATACAAGTAAGTAGCTTCCTTTTGACACCTTAAACGCTATTGTTGCTTCATTCAAAGCTGTGCTACGATGGTTTAAACAAAAAAATATACGGGATGGGTGTGAGATGCTCTATGTCTGATGGTCAGAGCCATTGAAAATACGGAACACTATATCTACCTTAGAAAACGATGGATATCATTATTAATTAACCCACGGGACGCCCCGGGACGTTATATACGATATGTACCATCCCGTAGTCCGTTCCGTCCCGTGTTTTAGTATTAATTACCACTTGCGTTTTGTGCCATAGGTACAGAAGAAGCTCATCATGAATAATAAAAAGCTGTTAGTTTCCATCCATATCATAAATTAAACGCAAGAAAATCACTGCTTTTTAACAGCCTATGCGTTCAAAAACATATATCAAACACAATGGTACTAGCGTATGTCGTAAAATATGTCGTTCAATCTACGGACATGCAGCCAATCAGCAACTGGCTTTCAACAAAGTTTTAACAGTTGCCATGAATGGGCTTATAGAGCTGATTTTCGGCAATAATAGCAGGATTTTTATATAGTTTTCAAAAACAACTCAAAATTCCAGGTTATTTCCCGATATTTGGCCAAATCAACAGAATTCCCGCCATTTTCCTTCCCGGTACCGCTGGGAACCATGTTCAAAGGGTCTGACGTCTCCTGTGCTTTCACCTTTTAGGTGGAGTGCATTTACGTTTCTTGTTAGCATTGCTTGGCATCACCTTGTATCACCTTGTATCATCATGTAAGCAATAACATTTATCTGATATATTCTAGCCTAACTACAAATTATAAAATTATAACATTAAAGTGTTTACCTTATTCTCAATATACACCTTGACATGCCAAATTAGTACACAGCGATACTCATGCAAACGGTTCATACTAGTAAGAAGTTAGAAATGGCAAGTTAAGCACATTTGATTGTACAATAGCAAAGATTTCTAAACCAATAAAACCCCTAGTCACACTGCACTCCTCATTTGGTACAAAGTTGACTTTCTTACATTCAAAAACATATTGTTCAACATTAAAATCACCCAAATCTGTCATGTGAGAGATATGTCATGACAAAATTTGTGTTTTGTACGAAATTCGTGGCGGCCATTTTAGAAAATGGCGGCCATCTTGAATTCAAGGTGACTAGCATAATATATTGACAGAGTCACCACCAAGGAGTATTTGTGCCAAATTAGGTGCTTGTTTCCAGATTTGAACTATTGTTAGAGTTATATGACGTTCCTGCGCACAAAGACTGATTAATACATGTACATGTTTGGGGTGGTGTTAGCATTATGCAAATAAAATTGTCAAATATGAAGATAAAAGAGCTCAAGATGTCTTGTTTGCTTCAGAAATGATTATAGCATGTGTTCAAATAATGAACATCACATTAAGTATATGGCAGTTGTTGTAAAAAGAAGTATAGGCAGTTTTTAATAACAATATCACAAAATGACCATAAGTTACCATAAAATGGCGGCCATCTTGGAAATTTAGTTCAACCATATTGGTGGTAAGTATCACTAACATTCTGGAAGCATTTAAGCAACCAAAATATAATGAGTTTATATCAGTACATAGCATTTTGCTTAATTTTAAACATAAAAATTGAAAATTACCAGAAATTCGTTTTTAGTCAGAAATTTTGACAGTGCCTCACTTCAAACGCAATTTTCACATATAATTACTACCTAAACGCACGTAAGACTTACATATCTGAATTCCTGAGTAAATTCTACATAAGAAACAACCATTGAGACATATGGCGGTTCTGACATGCTTTCAATCTAATAAGTGGGTTAATTTAACATATATTCCTTATATGGAGAGGTTAAATGGGTGTATCAAACTAGCAGGGCTTATAGAGCTAAGATTCTAGAGTTAAAACATATATTCCTTTATATGGAGAGGTTAAATGGGACATGGTAAAACCGGTGGGACATGGTCAATTTTAAGAGCCAGTAGTAATTATGCTGGCAAGGTTTGTTGTATGGACCACTGTGTATGATAGGGTCGTTAGTTAAGTATATTGTAAACAAAGTGACACAGGGCATGATCTGTTGAAGTTGCAATACACTTGAAAGTTATAGAGGTTCAAGGACAAAGAGAGACTCGGTGATTAAGACTGTGTAAGGCCAAAAATAGTATCAACGCGGCCTTGCCATTATGCAATGGTTGATACTAGCCAAGTTTGAAGGAGTCTACAACCCATAGGAGAGGTTAGCTCAGTGATCTAGAGCACCTGTCTACACATAATGACTGATCTGGTGTGAATGGGAGACAGTGACTTTGATTTCACAGCCTTTCAAATAACTTTACAAGTCTGTCTCTGCAATTTCCTTACACTATACTGACACAATATGGTGGATAGTGTATAACATTCCAAAATTATAATGCACACCATAATACAAAATCTGCGTGTAACTGATTACGTTTTCTTTTCTTTTACTGCTTCATCCCCAGTATGGAGCTATCCATGCTCAGTGTTCTAATATTTCACCTAGATACTACAACGTTACAGCACCATTTGTCTGTTATCAAGGTTTCAAATCATAATAATTGCAAAATTATCAGCAATAATTCTTTTTGAGGACAACACCGCTACTCAGAAAACAGATATCTAAATCATAGTAGAGTGAAAAGTTGCTCTAAACTGACCAATTGTTTCACAAGTGGGTCCGGTGAAGTTGGGTGGGCAGAAGCAGAGTGTTTCTCCATTGCCGTCGATGCCACACGTTCCCAAGTTGGGGCACACCATGGACATGCACACATCTGTCAAAGTTATTTGTATATTTATGCATAGGGTAATTTTCAATCTCTGAAAAGAAATCTATCTACTATTCAGCACCTGGTTAATATTTTGAAAGAAACACATTGTCGCAGAGATTTTTTTCTGAGAAAAAAAGTTTGTGAATTTTCATGTTGGATATGAAATGTTGGTATAGATAAGCTACAAAAAAATTGTGCAACATATATGATGCCAAGTAGGTTTTTTATCTTCATATTGAATATACAGACTTGTGAATATTTCAAAGGGATATATCTATATGCCAGAGATCAAGACCTTTTACAAATGTCCTCTTTTTTAAATCTATTTTTCCTATTGCATTACATCTATGTAAAGTGATTGCATCTCAGTTGGTACAAATGGTACAGATACTTGTTAAATATGTAAAAACAATGTAGTATAAGAGTACTTTTTTAGTCATATTGTCAAACGTTTTAAAATCGTTTTACAAAAAAATATTTTTAGTTTTAAAACAAGATCTGTAAACTGCAACAATTTACTTGATTCATGCATTTTAAATTCTTCATATTTTACATTTATATCTGAAAGTTTCCTGAGGTGGGCCAAGCATTTTTTTAGTGTTTAATCAATCTATCTACTGATTTGTGAGTTATATTTGACATTATGTTTATGTACATATGTAAATACAATTATGTTTGGTATGTATGTACATTATATTTCTGGGGACGAAAGCCATCCTTATGCTTATTCTTATTGTCTACTTGCATGTGATTCATTGTTGAATATTATTTGAGGAAAAAATATAGTTAATACTAGCCTGTTTCACAGTGCACCCCTGTGTACCCAGCAGGGCAATGACAATTGTAGCCATTGACATTGTCCTCGCAGGTTGACCCAGCAGCACATGGAGAAGATGAGCATTTGTCCACGTCTGTCACAAACACAGTTAATATATATAACAAAAGATGAATGCAACATACCAGGGTGATGCCAGGTGGGTTATTATAATATTTTGATTTACATTTACATTTACATTTTCATTTACATTTGAGATTGAATATACAGACTTATAGATATTTTGAAGGGACTAGACAATTCGTTTGTTTAGTGCATTCGAAAGTCTTCACATTTTATGTTTGTACCTAAATGTAACACTAGGTGGACAGGGAATTTGTTTAGTGTTTAATCAATCTCTCTTCGGATTTGTAAGTAATATTGGAAATCATGTTTTACATACACATGTAAATAGAATTATATTTGATATGGATGTATATTATACTTCTGAAATACACATCCTTATGCTTATTCTTATTACCTACTAGCAGGTGATTCTTTGCTGAATTCTATTTGGAGAAAAGGAGACTTAATACTGACCAGTTTCACAGTGCACTCCAGTGTAGCCAGCAGCACAGTGACAACTGTAACCATTCATTTCGTCCTCGCAGGTTGATCCAGCCTCACATGGAGATGATGTGCATTCGTCCAGTTCTGTCACAAACATAGTAAATATTCTACATTCTAGCCATCAATACTATCTATGTTTCTAAGCATCATAATTAACTAAGGAGGTAACATAACACTATGTAACATGTAACATGAGTGCATCCCTGTTGGTACATATTGAAAATACTTGTTAAATATTTGTAAAAATGATGTAACATAAGAGGACTTTTTTCTGTGTCATCTTTTCAAACATTTTAAAATCATTTTATTGAAAATATTTTTAGTTCTAAAACTTTACTTGTTTCATACATCTTAAATTCCTCATATTTTACATGTTTTACATATATATGTAAATAGAATTATATTTGATATCGATGTATGTTATACTTCTGAAAAACACATCCTTATCCTTATTCTTATTACCTACTAGCAGGTGATTCTTTGCTGAATTCTATTTGGAGAAAAGGAGACTTAATACTGACCAGTTTCACAGTGCACTCCAGTGTAGCCAGCAGCACAGTGACAACTGTAACCATTCATTTCGTCCTCGCAGGTTGATCCAGCCTCACATGGAGACGATGAGCATTCATCCAGTTCTGTTACAAACATAGTAAATATTCTATATTCTAGCCATCAATACTATCTATGTTTCTAAGCATCATAATTAACTAAGGAGGTAACATAACACTATGTAACATGTAACATGAGTGCATCCCTGTTTGTACATATTTAAAATACTTGTTAAATATTTGTAAAAACGATGTAACATAAGAGGACTTTTTCTGTGTCATCTTGTCAAACATTTTAAAATCATTTTATTGAAAATATTTTTAGTTCTAAAACTTTACTTGTTTCATGCATCTTGAATTCTTCATATTTTACATGTTTTACATACATATGTAAATAGAATTATATTTGATATCGATGTATGTTATAATTCTGAAAAACACATCCTTATCCTTTTTCTTATTACCTACTAGCAGGTGATTCTTTGCTGAATTCTATTTGGAGAAAAGGAGACTTAATACTGACCAGTTTCACAGTGCACTCCAGTGTAGCCAGCAGCACAGTGACAACTGTAACCATTCATTTCGTCCTCGCAGGTTGATCCAGCCTCACATGGAGACGATGAGCATTCATCCAGTTCTGTTACAAACATAGTAAATATTCTACATTCTAGCCATCAATACTATCTACGTTTCTAAGCATCATAATTAACTAAGAAGGTAACATAACACTATGTAACATGTAACATGAGTGCATCCCTGTTGGTACATATTTAAAATACTTGTTAAATATTTGTAAAAACGATGTAACATAAGAGGACTTTTTTCTGTGTCATCTTGTAAAACATTTTGAAATCATTTTATTGAAAATATTTTTAGTTCTAAAACTTTACTTGTTTCATGCATCTTGAATTCTTCATATTTTACATGTTTACATACATAGTAAATAGAATTATATTTGATATGGATGTATATTATACTTCTGAAAAACACATCCTTATCCTTTTTCTTATTACCTACTAGCAGGTGATTCTTTGCTGAATTCTATTTGGAGAAAAGGAGACTTAATACTGACCAGTTTCACAGTGCACTCCTGTGTGGCCAGCAGCACAGCGACAACTGTAACCATTCATTTCGTCCTCGCAGGTTGATCCAGCCTCACATGGAGACGATGAGCATTCATCCAATTCTGTCACAAACATAGTAAATATTCTACATTCTAGCCATCAATATTATCTAAGTCTATAAGCATCATTCATTAACTGAATAGGCATCATAACACTATATAATGCGATAATAAAATCCTTTGCTGATTCATTGATTTTTCACCATTTTATTTTTAGAATAATGCTACATGTATTTGAATACTACACAATGAGCTGCAATGATTGCTTATCATTTATTACATGATATCATATCTATATCCTAAGCAAAGTAACAAAAGATGAATGCAAGGTATATGATGCTGGGTTAATTATTATGATATTTTAAGATTGAATATACAGAATATGGATAAGTAACAGTTGCTACCCTTATGTGGTGGTCATGCATGAAGTAAAGCAGTACCTGAGAATACTCTAGTCATGCATGGCACTGGAAAGGTGAGGTTTTTAGTTTGGTGCGATGCTGAATGCATGTGTTTGAAAGATTGTATGAGACAGTGAAATAAATACAGAAGCAATAAAAGATGTGTTGGTAAAGAATTAACTAACTGTGACAGATATTTTGAAGGGAATAGACAATACATCCATACATCATGCCATTTACAAATTGCTTCTTTATTAAGTTCTTCTTTTCTATGGCATTGCATCTATGTTGCGTGCTTGTATCCCCGTTGGTAAATATTTAAAATACGTGTTAAATAAGTAAAATCAATGTAACATAAGAGGACGTTTTCTGAGTCATCTTTTCAAACATTTTAAAATCATTTTAAGAATATATTTTTAGTTTTTAAACAAGACCTGAACACTGCAACAATTAACTTGATTTGTGCATTTTGAATTATTCATATTTTACGTTTGTATCTGAAAGTTTCACTAGGTAGACTAAGCAGTTGTTTAGTGTTTCATCAATCTGTCTACTGATTTGTGTGTAATATTGGACATTATGTATTATGTACATATGTTATACAATCATGTGTAATATGGATGTACGTTATACTTCTTCAAAAAGAAATCCTTATCCTTATTCTGATTACCTACTTGCAGGTGATTGAATGCTGAATCCTGTATGGAGAAAAAGGATACTTAAAAATAACCTGTTTCACAGTGCACCCCCGTGTAGCCACCAGGGCAATGACAATTGTAGCCATTGACGTTGTCCTCGCAGGTTGATCCAGCCTCACATGGAGACGATGCACATTCGTCCAGGTCTGTCACAAACACTGTAAATATTCTACATTCTAGTCATCAATACTAACAGAGTTCATAAGCATGGATTTTTTATTGATTTTTCACCATTTTATTAATTTAACATTTCCCAGTTGAGCAGAAAAGATGCGCACTTGTCTTTTTTTATATGATTTTGAGACACAAAAGTCCATGGGTACTTCAGGTGCATGTTATAAGCCCATTTAAAATCATATTTATTGGTATATCATTCAAAATGTGTGTTCCACATAAAAGTGATAGCTGTCATGCTGATAGACGGTGGAAAATTAAGTAAGTACATCTATTTGAGGCATCTATTCTTCATAAAAGTGAAGTTCTCAACTTTGCTCCAATCATGGCCGTCTGCAAATTTGACGAAGCCCGGCTTTTGCCCATAACTTTGTCAATTGTCACACTAACTAAAATCCGATTAAAGATTCGTAATCCCCATTCAAAATTCTGTTAGGAATCCTATTTGAGGCATGCATTCTTCATAATATTGAAGTTCGCAGGTATGTATTAATCTCAACCTACACAGGTCGTCTATAAAGACCGGTCTTTAGCCCATATCTTCGTCAATTTCAATGCTAACTAAAATCCGATTACAGATTCATAATCCTCACTCAAAATTTGATTAGAAAAGTACTTTCCATGAATGACATATGATAAGTGATACTTGAAAATTACCTTAGAATATCTAAAGTCGTGTTAGTCTATGGAAATAGTTATGGGACTATTGAATTTGATTAATTCTACTGCTCATCACTTCCCTTGCTTCTGGGAAGTGAAGAATAGAATAATGCTACATGGATTTGAATACTACATGGTGAGATGGAAGGATTGCTTATCATTCTTTACATGCTATCCTATTTATATCTGAAGCAAAGCAACAAAGGATTTATGCAAGGTGTAGAATGCTAGGTTGGTTATTATGATATTTGAAGATTAAATATACAGAGGTATGGATATTTTGAAGAGAATAGATGGTGCATCTATATATAAAGAAGCAATGCCATTTACAAATGTTCTCTTTTTAAGTTCTTCTTTTGTATGGCATTGCATCTATGTAACATTCTTCTATCCCTGTTATTACACTTTTAAAATACTTGTTGAATATGTAAAAATGGTGTAGCATAAGAGGAACTTTTCTGAGTCATCTTGTCAAACATTTTAAAATCATTTTATGAAAATATTTTCAGTTTTAAAACAAGACCTGAACGCTGCAACAATTTACTTGTGTTGGGCATTTTAAATTATTCATATTTGACGTTTGTATATGAAGTTTTCACTAGGTGGACTAAGCAGTTGTTAAGTGTTTCATCAATCTGTCTACTGATTTGTGAGTAATATTAGACATTATGTTTTATGTACATATGTAAATACAATTATGTTTGATATGGATGTACGTGATACTTCTGAAAAAACGCATCCTTATCTTCATTCTTATTCTTATGGAAAAAAGGGAGACTTAATACTAACATGTTTCACAGTGCAACCCTGTGTAGCCAACAACACAACGACAACTGTAGCCATGGATTTTGTCCTCACATGTTGACCCAGCCTCACATGGAGACGATGCGCATTTGTCCAGTTCTGTCACAACTACAATAAATATTCTACATTCTAGCAATCAATACCCCAAGACAAAGGAGATGGCGGTAATGTTTGGATAATGATATAACATGGCCAGAATTCATTGTTTTGTGCTTTGCTTGCTTGGACAATAATATAAAAATGTGCACAATACATATGCGAGGGACGTGTCATGCCCTGACTTCATCCAATTAGTACATTTCCAATATCAATATATTGACTAATTTGGTGAATTAAAGCGTTATCCGGTGGCCATCTTGAAAAATGGCCGCCATATTGGAATTTCACATGGCTAGCACATTTTTCTTAAACTTTGACATAAAAACAACATTTGGTTATCATTGGTGAAAATTTGCTTCAATGTTGATTTTATATCAAATTATAATAATATATCATATTATATTATAATTATAATATGGCGGCCATTTTCCAAGATGGCCACCCCACAAAATCTTGAATTCATTAAATTTAGCAATTTATTAGTATTGGAAATGTCAAATTAAGGTGGTTCTTACTAATTTAGAATTATTATACCTTTCTATTTCATTTGTAAGCAGTAAGCAGATCTAGAGAAATTCTTGTTTGATTTGTGACCACAGACTTTACCACGGACTCTATCTCCATCTCTGATCCAGCCCCCAAGAAGGGTAACATCTTGAGGGTAGTTGTGGTAAATTATAACAGTGTTAAAGGAAAAACAGCTTAACTTGAACACGTCACACAATACTCCTAATACTGATTGAGACTAATCAGGGCATACGCAGAGCGTGATTGTAGAGGGTACTAGTTCCGATGAGGTACCTGTGACATCTTGCACCCCAAAAGGGACAGTTTTGGGACTTCTACTCTTTTTATTATTCATACAGGACTTGCCATCCATATTAGATCCGGTACTAAATGCAGACATTTTATGGAAAGTGATCTAACTAACCTTGAGAAGTGGAGTGAGGTATGGGGTATGCAATTTAATGCCAAAAATGTAATATAATGGAAATTGCATGATCTACTCCTTTAATCCATTTTTACCAACTTGACACTACAATATTGGAGAATTTGGACTCCTGCACATACATACTTGGGCTAACAGATTTCATGTCAACACCATAACCAAGAAGGCAAACAGTTGTCGTGGTTTCCTTAGGCATAACCTGCGAGATTGTTCACTGAGGCTGAAAAAGACAGCTTATATGTCCCTAATACAATCTGGTCTGTTGGAGGCTTTTTTAAAGAAGGGCTGGCCAATGGATGACTGCCCATAATGACCCTTGTGCTAGCGTTACTAACATACTAAACGACCTTGAGCTTGATCTTCTTAAGGAGAGAAGAAGGAATGCCCAGCTCACATTAATGTCAGGGCCATAGCCAGGATTGCAAAACAGAGGAGGCAATATATTGAGCGAGGGTGCAGACAAGCATCGTAGGCTAGCGGGGTTCGAGGGCATGCCCTCCCCTCCTCCCAAGAAAAAGTTTTGAATTTAAACCCTTTTTGAAAGTGATCTCCAAAAACAGAGGAGGCAGTTGCCTCCCCTGCCTCATATGTAGCTACGGCCCTGAATGTTTAAGGTGTTGCAGAGTCATGCGGTCATCGGCCTATAAGATATTGATATCACTTTCTGTGACACACACACACACACGAGCAGCTACAGCACCAATGAAGCTCCACCACAAAGGGCTGAAACTGGTTCACCACTCTCACCATCCCATAGTGGAACATTTTACCTGCCTCAGTAGCAGAGGGTAACTGGTTATGTTTTGGGCTGGTTATGTTTTGCGGTCTAACAGATGGCTGTGACGCCACAGGCAGCATTATAATAAAAAATGAAGCATGATGCTGTCTGTACTTCATTGTCTTTGATGTGATCATCAATTATATTGTCAGTGGTATCATATCTGCAGAAAATATTATTTCTACTTACACAATATTGATTCTGTGAATATTTTGCTCCTTGATCAGTTGTATTGAAAATGTGTACATTGGAATTGCTTTTTAATTTATTGGTAGCTTTAATATTATGTGTCATTGTTCAATTGCTTCATAACATATATTGAACATACGTTTTAAATATACGTGGAAGTTATATTATCATATTGTTTGAATAAAATTGTGCACTGGACCTGTCTTGTGATTTAAGGACTAATCCACTCCAATTTTATTTCGAAGCTCTCAAAGATGAATAAGACCTCCTGACAGTCGGTACATTCTAATACAGACTTTCACACACAAAAGGACCATAGGGGCCTACATACCTTTTGTGCTAAACTATACTTTGAACCAGTTTAGTGGCGAAAGCTCAACTGAAGTTTTCGGACATTCTCATGTCCTTTCTCCCACAGTGCACTAGGCTTCACAAGATTGTAGTGTAATGACGTCGGCTCCCAGGATGTTGTCATAGATTGCGCAAGTTCTTGTGCTATTTTAAAGGCATAGCGTGATAGTACATAACACAACAGGATCGCACATTGGCATTAATGTGCAATTGCAATATCAAATTCAAAAATAAGTGTTTATTTGACCCAGAATTTATAGCTGCTGGCGTCGTATATGTAAAAGACATTTTACATGGGAATGGGAAGCTGAACCAAAACATTTATGATAAAATAGACAATAAGGAAAACTATTTCCAAGTTGTATCCACCATTCAAAAAGCCCTTAAAAATACAATGATATAAGATATATGAATGATTTTGTAAATACAACCATCAAAGACATCAGAGAACTAACAAATAAAAAATGTAAAGATTACTATAAGGATTTAATAAAAGATATACAATTATAATCCAAAGCAAATCTAAAATGGGCTCTTTTAACTAACTCTGATGTAGAATGGACTTACATATATGATAATAAATTAAAGAACCAAATTGATATGAAAATTCTAGAATTTAATTATAAGGTGTTGAATGATATCTTGCCAAAAAATATAACTTATTTAAATGGAGAATTAGTCTTAATTCTGATTGCATATACTGTAGGAATATACAAGACATTAGCCATCTATTATTTTATTGTAGAGCACCAAGCAATATATGGAATCAAGTATCAGCGTTTTTTCATTTCAAATTACTTTGAAAGAAATAATTTTTGGAATATCAAATGAACATGAAATAAATACTGTAATATCTTATATATGCAATGCCATATATAAAAAATATCTAATTGATAAATGTAATGAACATAATGTCTATGACCTTAATATGTACATAAGGAAAGAACTAAAAGACAGGTTTCTACTTATGAGATATTTTGATCATGTACCAGAATTGTTGATGCAAGTAATGTATGATTTAGTAGACTTTCTTTAAAAATTTCGTTTTATATTCCATAATATTCCATTTTCTACGTACAAGTCTCTTTTTGTTTTCTGAATGTTAGCATCCAAAGCAACCTGACCAGGGGGCGCTAAATTCGATTTTGCAATGCTTTTAAAAAAAAAGAAAAATTCTGTCTATTTTCTGTCTCTTTTTTGCCTCCAAGTATTTATTTACTATATAATATATCTATGAAATGTATGTATGTATGTAGTTGGTATTCCAACGAATACTATGTATATGGGTATGTACAGTGTATGTGTGTGTGTATAAATACATATACGGTGTATGTGGGTATATATAAATACATACACATTGATGTTTGTATCTAATAACATTTGTTGTATAAGAATTTAAGTGAATGCTATTAAATTTTATTTTGTTTTGGACAAACGGAAAATGTTTCCAATATCATAAAAAGCTGATGAAATTCAATGATAAAAAACTTATGTAATAGTGATCATTACCTTTGAAAACATGATATGACATAGTATCTTTGAGATGTGTCAACACTAGACACTAATAATTTGATACTGTTATGTAATATTAATATTTAAAAAAGAAGAAAAAAACAAAAATAAAATAAACTATACCGTGAACTGTTTTCTAGTCACAAGTATATATAATATGATATGACCTGGTATCTTTGATTTGTGTCAACACTGTAATTTTAAATAACCTTAATACTTTAAAAAACAACTTTGATTCTGTAATTTGATTGAGGTCATTATTATATCAAGTTCTGTAATTTGACGTTGGTCATAATATCAAACATAAAATGGACCATAAATTGATTACTAGTTGTATATAGTATAATATCAAACATGAAATGGACCATGAACTGATTTCTAGTTTAATTATACCAAGTATTAATATTATTGTTAATAAATGGAAGTCATAATCGAAATCTATGTTTAAAATGAAAATATAGATTATATATCATAATCATGATATGAATAATAAAGATGAGTCTAAAATAGCTAGAATAGAATATTAGCTAAAACTACTAAATTTAAACCGTATTACGTATTTTTTGGAAAGACTAAACAAGGAAAAGATAACTGTGTCATGCATGTTTCATGCTAAAGTTCTGAGTTTTTCATCAGTTTTTTATTTAAAAAAAAAAATAAAAAAAAAAAAATGTGCAGCTATTGTGTTTGTTTCGTGGGTAGCTATATTGCCCATGGGTCAACTTTGTTCTATACCGACGCATTGATCTCTGAGCACTTTTTTTCTAGTTCAACAATCATTTTTTTTAGTTTGTGTTTTGAAACGAGAACAAAGGGATCCAAGAGGGTTTGTATGAATTTATTGAAGTAAAATATTCAACTCAGCTCCAATCTCACTGGGTATGTTGTAATTGTAATGTTGAACTTTCTAGATCAATGCAGTGAAGGTACTTGGATTGGTACCCAATCTCCGGGCAGGAGGTGCTTCTGTCGGTCAAACATCCGCACAGTCACTTATTAGTCCGGTTTGCTGAATGTGGACGTTGTGACATCTCTTTAAAGGTTGGATTTGTACGCTGGGGTCACACGATCGCACGTAACAACCCAAAATTACCACCTGTTGAATCATTTCAATGTATTTTCAATTGGTGAAAATCTATTACAGTGCTCATTATTTTCTTTGTATATTTCTGTCACTGCTTATTATTCCAAAAAGACTTAACTGTACATAAATATATTTATTTAAATTTCAAAACAATAGCCCCCTGTTCACATTTGACAGAAATATACAAAGAAAATAATAATTCCATATACTGCATACCTAATTAACAGAACATTCATTAACTATTACAGTGCGGTTCTACAATACAGTAGAATGTCCAATTAACACCACCTCTCTATTGAGACTACCTCTCAATTAAGACCACTTTTACGGTCGCAAACCTTCGTAAAGCTACCAGAAACATGGTTTCATTCGTCCGTACAATGCATACACCCATCCAGCGAGTGTTCAAGACCCCTGTTAGTGTGCTCATGTGGCCGAGTGGTCGTGGGTTCTGATGATGGGTGGAGGGTAAACTCTTCCCTAAACAGTTTCCCACTGGTCCGTGCTATCTTCACGTTAAATGGTACAGGTTACGCAACTGAACGCTAAAGTTGATTGAAAAGCAACATATATTTTCAATTGATTGTTTGGTTCCAAGCTAATACTTCGTTATTATTACAATTATTGTGACGAATTATCAGGTACATATCATTCACATTCTGTCTATCTACTATAGTATGATTTATAGTACATTTAATTGAAAACATTGTGACGTAATGCATAAGCTAATACGCTATTTAGCTATATGAATTATTAATACAAGTCTTTGTTAATCACACAAAATATAAATAAGATATATACAGGTTGTTATAATTCATGTTCCGTGATTTTGGAGTTGACATCAATTGGAAATTATGATGTATGCAATTTTGAACAGACTCCACGACACAACAAACTACCTTCCTAGAGACATTCAACATCTACCCTGATTGAAAAAAAATTCTACTTGACTTTGAAGTGCATGCATTAAGTAACACAATATGGCCACGCTACATTGTTTGTCATATATTTGTTTATTAGTTTACAATGGCAATAAATACTGTTGCTATCAGGGTTTTAAAGGCCTGTTATACATTTCCTACTGCCTCTGCCTTAACACAGTAAATGATGATATTAAGTGATGTGAGGTTTGTCTATAGACACAAGTTTTACCGCACAACAATCAAACAACAATTGCTCCAACTCATCCATAAAGTCATCGCTGTCCTGAGTGATCTGAAGCAACACCTCTTGGGGCAGGTACGGCTGGCATTGGTCACTAATAGGCTCTTGGACAACAACGACCAGCATTTCAATTCTTTGAGCAACTCTTGTATCATTTACTTGCGATTTCGGAAACCCGGCACCTGTGTGCAAGTACGATCTGCTCACAAATACATTGCCTTCGTTTCGGCAACATGCTGCGGGACTACTTTCACAGAAGCTGTTGACTGATCCAACAATACTTGATTGCAGCTTGTGCCAAAATGCACTGAACCCATGAATAGATCCGATGACAGTAACAACAACACCAGACAAATATTCGTCCAGTTTTTCTTCACAATACCGTCCGTAGTAAGTTGCAGAGCAATTGCAGGTACATGTTCCGTTGCCAGTGATGAGGACCTCGCCATTTTCACAGGCGCATGCGTCTTCTGGTTGGACCGAGCGTTTCCCTTTGAACGGCTGTTCCCACGACTCCTCGGGCAGTAAGATACCCCCCCGCTGCTGTTGTCCGGTTTGTGGTCTGTCGTCCAATCACAACGGCCGCAGATCGCAGGACATAATGTACGCACTAGGTCTCGATTCTCCGTATCCTCAGAAACTTCGCACTGCCACTCCAGGGAAGGGCAAAAAGAAAAGAAATCTTCACATGCCTCTACGCTCGAGTTTTGTGATGTTGATGACGACGGCAAAGACGATGCTGGTGGTTGAAATGATGTCGAAGAAATTGGACTGCTGGTGGGAGTGGTAGAACTACTATAGGCAGTGGTATATTCTGCTGGGGTTTGTGAAGGCGAAAGTGGAAGTTGCTGTGATGAAGTGGAATAGACTGGATTACTTGGAAACCTAGATGTAGTCGAGGTTGTGCTAAATTCTGTTGAAATTGGTGTTTTTCTGTCACAACGTCCACAGGATGCTGCACATTGCGTGTCCATGAAGTGTATGTATTGGGGGTCATTTGTGTGACAGAAACCAAACATTGGTTTGCAAACTGTTGAAAAGTCTCTACATTCACGATCTACGTTCCACGGTTCCTCTGGTTTTCTGACCAAAACTAGGTTTGCATCACAACAACTGGCCATCGTTAGGCGAACAGCGAATCGGAAGTTCTGTGATGACAACAATGTGAAGAGCACATCCTGTGATACAGATGTGGCACATGCGATATGGTTCACCACAACAAGTACTTCTATTCTCTGCCGAATAGTGAAGTTTGCCTCTGACGATCTTGGGTATCCCGAGCCGATGCTCAAGACATTGTTACCATTGTGTTCCTTTGCCATGAAATCAGGTTTGCGTTTAGCACAGCAATCAATTGTGTCAAAAGCACACGCTTGATCAACTGCCGTCATTATGCTTTGGCTCAATGCATTCCAGATTTCACTGAAAGTATCAATGGAGCCCCATATTGACACAATCACACCATTCAGGCTGTCTTCCACGCTCAGTTCACAAGACGGTCCATAGTACAGATTGTCACATTTACAGTCACAAGTCCCATTGTTAATCTCTAGTGGTATTCCGCCATTTGCACAACTGCAATTTTGATGAAGCTCCAATGGGGACACAAATGTACTGAACAAATCATCCCAACTGATCAGTTCCATTGGTTTCTCTGCATTATCCTCGATTACAACATGGACTTGATCGCATGCATCGCAAGTGGCAGGACACATTTTTAATGCAAAACTTCTCTTTTCACCATCAACTGCCATACAGTCTTCCTTTCTCAGCGCACAATATGATAAAAAATCTTGACAATTTGAAGTATTTGTAGCAGTTTGTTCCAAATGATCATAGCAAAAATTACACGTTTTCTGACATTTTGTCTTCGTGAATCCATAAAGTTCAGTGTCCTCACACCCAGAACTGGAGAGCATACTGCAATATTTTGAACTGTCTCTGCATTCAAAAATAGCATCCATGACACTCCTTTTACCCATTGGTCTAAATTCACATATTGTTATACATAAGCTAAAAATAACAAAGTTCTGCGCAATTAATTTCTTAAATGCTGACCACGATGTAAACATTTTGTTAGAGATGGGACACAAATAATATTAAACACAAAATCATTAGTGTTGTCAACATATTATAAGCATATCTCTGTGTGCAAACACATTTTATATGGGGAACTTTTATATCTCAAGATGACTCTGCGGGGATTCTTATTTAGACAGGGCCTTGCTTGACCTGTGGTCACTCTGACTACAGGTGCTCTCTAAGTGTGACCAATCAGATCGTGGACTTTTGTGAGTGAAAATATGTCAATGCCTTCGACTGACATCGGCATTCACATGCGCACATTGTTGAAAGTGCCTCTGTAATACAAACGATCACTGAGAGGAGTACCAGCAACACAGGTGTGTCCTTAAATTTTGAATCAGTACAGAATGATGCAATAAACAATATGAAACAATGAAATAGTAGTATAGTGAACAGAAAGCTCACATAATCCACACTTGAGTTTTGTTACCTTGGCAATATTTTAAGGTGCTAATATAATAGATGACAATGTCATATGTGCGGGCCGCAAGTTGTTGACAATAACAAATTACTTCTCCTTAAGCTTATTAAAACAGTTACCGTGTTTTGGGTGTGAATCGCTTGTGACCATCTTCATTGATTGAAGATGGGTTCTTCTACAAATCCAGCTAAAAATGGATGCCCTGGCTCCCCTTATTTTCCAATGGTTAGTTAAGCCTGTCGCATATATGAGTAAGAATGGCGTTTGTATGGTAAATAAAGTATAGATATCTCCACCCTCCATCTAATGAGGCTGAGGCCCATGGTTGAAATAAGGGCTTTTAACAACATTTTCAATTAGCTTTACTTCGATTGTATTTGCTCTTGTTACACCATGTTCATTCACTCCTTCATTTTGATATATGGTATCCCTACGTAGATAAAGATAAATTTTTAATTTTGCAATGCTATGGATTGATCTATCTTTTTATTTTCCATGATTATTATCAAACAATGCAGTGTGCATCTTAGCTGAATTTATTTTTACAATATAGACATTTACAGTGCAGTGTATGCGCAAACCCTCTGAAGTCTCCTGATTTTGAGGAACTGATGTTTTGTGATATATAGGTATTGCAGCTTTAATATTGCACATGCTGTGTTTATGTTTCTTGTCCAAGGTGTGACAATTAATGTAGATGCAGGACACTTGCCAAGTAGTTGAATTTCTGTTTTTATCACCTTAACCTTGAGCATCATGGCAGTAATAGATTTTCCAAACTTTTATTTTGTTTTAAATCGAACATTATAGCACTACAGAAAATGTGCAATATATATTTATTTATGTTATATAAATGTGCTTAAGTATATTGAATTCTCATAGTTGAAAACCATTACAGCATCTCGTTTACAAGATATTCAACAAATAAAAAAAGAAGTTAATAAAATTGAAGGACTGTGTAAAATTGTCTCTATTCTGGCACAAGTCTTTGATAATCCATGACCTAATATTAAGACATTAGTATATGGTATGCTAGAATATTGTGGGAATTATAAAGCAAATTTGAACAAGGAACAAGACTGCTTTTCACTAGTTCTATGTATGCAATCTTCTATAGAAAAGTTGGTGACAATTTGATTTTGTGATTTTAAATTGGTAGCTAAACTTTTAAACCATAAGTTGGCAATAAGATGAACAAATGAAATCGTATTCAAAAATTTCGTTATTTGTTCATATAAGTTTGTATAATATGAATAAGAGCTGGCCTGCTGATCCATGCTATCTGGCATAAACCAGTGGGTATCATGGTTCTATTACTCACATGTTATTACCTGCTTCGGTCCAAAATAATTCCAAATTCCAAATTCTAAATGCAATTTAATGTATGCTTGAAAAAGGAACCTACATATAGAATTTGAAATCGATACTAAATTAAAATTTGAAATTTGGAATTATTTTGGACTGAAGTAGGTAATAACATAAGAGTACTAGGATTATTAATAGAGCACACCTGTTTGCGTTCATCTCTATTTGAATATTTGACAATAGTATTTATAGATTGTAAAACATTAGGACAGTGTATAACAATATATAAGAATTTTGAAAGGTCATACCCACTTTGAGGGGAAGAAAAAAGAACTATAAATGTGTAAAAAACATTTATATGCTTATTCAGTCTTTAACATGATGCTATTTTTCTAGACAATGTTGAATGTGTACATGCTTAGTTTAATTACATAATCATTTGCATGTTGCCATTGATTTGAATCTTATTTGCAATGAATAAATACTAACCGAATATTATCATATTTTATATTGTATATCTTTCTTTCTGACCATGCAATGATGAAACTAATAAATATCCACAATTTTTTCATTTAATAGAAGCTCTTTTCAAACCTGTTAATTAGGTATGCAGTATATGGAATGATTATTTTCTTTGTTCTTTCTGAACATTTGAACATTTGTGAACAGGAAGCTATTGCTTTGAAATTTAAATAAATATATTTATATACATTTTAGTCTTTTGGGAATAATAAGCAGTGACAGAAATATACAAAGAAAATAATGATCTTTTCAAACCAAATAGGTTCCTTGTCAAGATAGATATACAATATGAGACCACATGCTATGTACCATATAAACACTGTTTTACAATGGCTAATTTTTGTTTTCAGTCTTTCATAACTCTAGAATATTTTTATTATTTAACTCACTCATTCTTCAATAGTTCTGTGCTCTGTCTATTTACTTTTGAGTGACAGCATGGGTAAACTTGCTGTTGTTAGACTTGGTTCTAATTAATGTTGACATGGAAATACTGTACTATTTTTATATTACGATTGGCATACTTCTTCATAATTACCATTACTACTCAATGATAATTAAAGTTACTTGCAGATTTTGTTTATGTAAATATTTAAACCAAATCTATAGCTTCATCACAATACATGATTACAATTCTGCTTCCTGCTTTCAATTTACAATATTTTTATATTAATTGTGATTTTGAATTTTCCATTTCTTAAGTCATGCAGTAATTTTCCATAAAGTTCTAGATGTTTCTACAATAGTTACTACATATATTTATGAAACATTGTTCAACTGAACAGTTTGAAAATAACATGATATTATCAAAATATCATTATTGACAATATGAAGTTAAACAAGGAATCAATGGGGTGTTATGTTGTGCTTAAGCAACTAGCCAACTACAGAACAAACATCAATGTATTATTCAAACATTGGCTGGCCAGTTTTGAAGTCATCATTTATTTAATCATATACAGAAAGAAAAAGATCAATCATATTCTACAGTAGAAGAATAAATTTTATAATGTTTTACAATGGAAAATGATTTCCAAGCTGCAAAACAAATTCGAAAGAAAAATATTTAATGCATAGTATTTTCATATGTACACCTTTTTGTGCACTTTTACATTTTAATTTAAATTGTCATTTACTGTCCTCTTTACATTGTGGACAATATGACTTATCTTTCCTATTTGTTTGCCCACTTGCCCTATAAATTAGCAACTTCTTAAAGTTCTTTAGAACACAATTTGTCATATCATATCCAGTAGAGATATGAGATTCACACATTAGCACTTTCACAGACCAATTAAATTGGAAATTCAAATCACAAATAGTCATGAATAAGCCATTGTCCTTTATCAACCTTAACTGTCAAATAGTGTGACACTTCTACTTATAAAATCTTCATTTCATATGTCTCTATTAAGGTTTGAAAATATAAAGGACTCTAATTTCCACAAAATGTCAAAAGAAATTGTAAGTTCTGTCTATCTGTAAGCAAAAGATGACTTCGACAAGAAGCAAGTCACTGTTTAAATAAGTTATATTCATTTATCTGGGATTTGTCAGATGAATCGCATATAATGAATGTTCAAAAACTCATGATCTGAGGGAGCAAAAAGCACTGAAATCAATTAAAATAATACATAAATAGATGCAATGTCTCCACCTAAAATGCTGATTTTCAGATTCAATATCATGCACATACATGTATGGTTATCTCAATGGTTATATCAATTTACATGTTGCATTTTCTAACATTACATCTATTCTCCAGTCCTCATTGTCAGTTTTCACGGCTTGATCACTCACACTGCCTTAAAGTCCTTATTCATACCAACTATATACTGCGTATATAGTCGTGAGAAATGACGATGCCAGTCCTAAGCTCAAAGTAGAATTCTTTGAAAATCTTAAACTGGAAATGCTCAGTGAAAGTAACATGCTCATCTTAAATGTAAAATCAAGCATGACCAAGCACTTAACTTAAGAAAACCTTTTGTAAATAGATATAAGTGTATCTATTAAAAATGCTGATATTCAAGATCATTATCACAAACACACATGTAGATCTCTATCCCAAACGCTAGACCTATGGTAAAAGTATATTTTGAATAAAACCCTGACGTTGGAGAGCTCGCTGAATGTAACACAAGTAATAATAATAATAAAAATGTAAATATGTTTAGGATAACCAATTACAGAAATCTTTCCATGAATTTCAAAAAACAAATTACCATCATAAATTTAAACTATTAATAAATGTGTATAGTAACCTCATAGCATACGCATACAATGTTTCATTAAAATAAACTGATTCTCTTGAATTAAAGAATACACAAGTGAACAAGGTATTCTCATGTTGTTAAGTTGTCATCATGCATTTGATCTTTTTTTAATACACAAAACAACATTTATGCACTTATCTGAAATCTGTAATAAAGGATGAAGAAAAACATGATTCATAAATGTTTAAATATAAACATGGTTAGAATAGATAATTACAAATGTTATCCTCAAATTAACAACAATTCAATGATTAACAACTTAATATAACAAATAGACTGACATTAATAGACAAGAGCACCTCTGATTAAGATACTAATTTTGAGATAATTATCATACATATACAATCTATTTTTGTGTATGAATGTGCTTTTGTATTTCATTATATCCCATCTGTTAGCAATCCTAAGTTTAAAGGAGACTTCAGAGAAACTTCTTAAGTGGGAAACCACAGTAAAAGTAATGCAAGTAATAAAACTAAACACTTCTAGAATACACATACGTAAAAGGGTATTCTCAAATTTAAGACAAAAATGCCATCATGCATTTGATCTTTGTTGAATATTCAAAAAGACTTTCATGTGCTTATCTTAAGTGTAAAACCAAGCATGACCCAGAACTAAAGGTAACAAAGCTTTACGTAAATAGATACAAGTGTACATTTATCCATTAAAAATGCTGATTTTGAAGATTATTATCATAAGAATAGATTTCATCTCTATTCCCAAACCCAGACCTATGGTAAAAGTATATTTTAAAGGAGAGCTCACTGAATGTAACACAAGTGATAATAATAATAAAATATGTAAATATGTTTAGGATAACCAATTACAAAAATGTTTCTATGAATTTAAACTTTTAATGAATGTGTATAACAATCTCATACACATACGCATATAACGCTTCAATAGAATACACTGATTCTCTTGAATTAAAGAATACACAATTGCACAAGGTATTCTCAAGTTTTTAAATTGTCATCATGCATTTGATCATTTTTGAAATGTACAAAACAACATTCATTCGCTTATCTGAAATCTGAAATAAAGGATGAAGAAAACACATGATTTATAAATGCTTTAAATGTAACCATGGTTGGAATAACTAATTACAAAATGTGTCTTCAAGGATGAAGTAAACTTTGATTTATTAATGATTTAAAAGTAAACATGTTTAGAATAGATATATGAATGTGCTGTTGTATTTCAATACATCCCATCCCTTCTTAATCCTAAGTTGAGTTGAGATTTGGATCTTTAATTCGTTGGGAATTGAGATTTGTCCTTCCAATTCATTGAGATCAATTTATTGACATTTGAGTATTGGCATGTACATTCTACACTCAGCTTCAAATGAAAAGTAATATGCATGAGATTAGACTATTCATGAAATGAAGAATATCAAGTTTGCTCAGATGAACAGATCACTGGTGCTTTTTCAACACTTTTATGTAGATCTACTAGGAACCTAGATGAAAAAGCTGCAACATGTGCGATGATGTGATCAAGAGACATGGGTCATGGCAATGTGAATATGAAAATATCTTGTATAGAAAAGGAGAATCGTATTCACAGGAATGTGGATGCAATATGTGATGGTAAGTCTGATTAATTCAAATACACCAATCATCAGCATAGATGGCAATATATGATTATATGATATTTGGAACAACTATTCTACAGGATTGATGTACTTCAAATTTCTACTTAAAATTTCGTAAACGTTATTCATGAAAGTCAATATCAGAAATTATACAAAGCCTGGGGATAGAAATCATGGAAAACTGATTTTTAAACGAAATATCTGAACGTACAGGCAGGCTAAAGCTACAATCATCTGCAATTGAATGGCAAAGGCAAAACTTTGACAGCCATATTAGAAGTTTGTGTCGTAAAGCATCACAACAGCTAAATGTCCTAGAACGCATTGGATCATTTCTCTCTCGGCTAAACAAACTTACTATTTTTCATACATTTATATTATCAAATTTTAATTTCTGCCCTTTGGCCTGGCATTTTTGTTCTAAAACCAATACAAAAAAGCTCGAAAAAATTCAAGAGCGGGCACTACGTTTCATCTATAATGATTACGATAGCTCTTACAAACAACTTCTCAGTATTGCTTGTGTTCCCTCCCTTCATGTCAGACGAATGAGAACAATGGCAGCAAAAACATTTAAAATTTTGTACAAATTAGCTCCTCTGTGTCTTCATGACTTGGTTCATTTTAAAAATAGTAATTATAGTTTTAGATACTCAAATATTGTTGACCTACCTAGGGTTTGAACCACTAAATTTGGGAAAAAATCGTTCAGGTACAGTGCTGCTGAACTATGGAATGACATGCCTGAATATAAGATCTGTGGGGAATTTTAATCAATTCACTAATCTCTTACAATCTTGGAATTGGAAAATATGTAAATGTACTGCATGCTCTAATTAATTGTGTTACTTCGTCAGGTGCTTTATGCCATAATTATTTGTAATTAATGTATTGTGTATGTGTATTATGCGCACAAGTCGATCAAAAGCTCCTTAGAGCTTGTGTTTATTGTAGTAATCTATATCGACTTTAAATAAACTTTATCTTATCTTATCTTAAATAAACATTACTATAAATTTTCTTTTAGGAATCTTAATAATACACTTATAAAGTGTAAATAATTACCAATATATTGTGGTTAATAGAATGATGAACTCTATCTTTATATTACCTTTATCTCTGATTATATTAAAATTTATATCTCTTTCTTTCTGCTCTCTGCTGTGAAAATGCCGTGTATATATGTTACAGTAAATCTGTGAAATCAGGGATTTCGCGAAATCCCTAAAAGTTTCAAGGAATTCGTGAAATCCCTGCTTCACTTAGGGATTTCATGAATTTTCTAAAATCCCTAGGGATTTCATGTAATCACTGAATTAACCAGTGTTATATTACACAACATTACTGGACACATTTTTTCTAAAATCCCTAGGGATTTCATGTGATTACTGAATTAACCAGTGTTATATTACACAGCATTACTGGACAAATTTTAGGAAGACTGTGAAGCCTTTCTTCAATAAGCTGTTGTTATAACAGTTACAAATATTTTCTCACCTTGCTTTCATAATTTATGGCTATATAATCGGCGTGTAAGTCATGCTAAATCAGTTCATTCTTGCCCATCAGTCAAGATGGCACAACCTTGCTTTGAAACATAATTCAGGGATTTCATGAAATAACTTGAGTGTCATTTCAGTAATTGCATGAAATCCCTAGAGATTTTAGCGAATTACGAAAAATCCCTAGCTAGGTGAAACAGTGATTTCATGAATCTCCTGAACATTTTAGGAATTTCACGAAATCCCTGATTTTACAGATTTACTGTAACAAATATATCATGCACATAATTGATCAGATTATTTTTTTATTAATATCATGATGTGTTTGTTTCAGAAAAGATACTGATATTAAATATTTATATATTTTTGTGATTGGTTGTACTTTTTTACAGTTCATATTAGCATATTTTTTATTTTGGTTAATTTGTCATTTTGTCCTGAATATTTATTGCAAATGGTGAACTCAAAAGCTGTGCAATTTTCAGAAAATGTGATGTTTAATTTGTTTTTGAAAAATATCATTTATACAGTTCTAATACTTTGTGTTTATTATTATTACATGTATGGTTAAAAAAGAAAGAAAGAACACCTATTTTAAGAATTGTAAATGCTTTATTATAGATATACAACCAAATATTTACTATAAATTAGAATTTGAGAAGAAAGCCTCCACATAAAAATATAAGTTCAATTTTTTTTCAATATTGCCATTCAATTAAGATTATTTGAGTAAAATTTATGATGGATTATTGTTTTAAAAATTCTACTATACATAATGGCATTGTCAAACCAAATAATAATTCGACGACTCAAAAGTTGCTTAGTTTGGTAAAATACATCATTTTAATCATTTATAATTTAAATGTAAACATGTGTGGAATAGATGATTCAATTATTTATTCTCAAATTAACAATAATTCAATAATTAACAACTTATAATAACAAACAGACTTACATTAATAGACAAGAGAGCCTCTGATTAAGATACTAATTTTCAGATAAATCTCATACATATACAATCTATCTTTGTATATGAATGTGCTCCTGTATTTCATTATATACCATCTGTTCTCAATCCTAAGTTGTGTTGAGATTTGGGTTTTTAATTCATTGAGAATTGAGATTTGACGTTTCAATTCATTGAGATCAATTGATTGACATTTGAGGAAAGGGCTTTTGCTTTGAGACGTTTTTGTAACGTAAATTCATTGAGATTTTGAAATCAATGGGGGTATATACCCCACCCTCCTCAAATATACCCCTCTCAATACTTTCACTGCTGATGTATTTCGGTTCCATATAACTGCTTAAGTCTGTTATATAAACGTTTAATTGATATTACTCTTAACATTGTTGTCACCAATCAATTCAAACAAAATATAGAATATAAGTATAACAACATAACCCAAACAAATTGATAAATGTACCAAATAAATATAACAAATATTATGTATAATAAATAATTACACCAAATGCAATGTTTAACAAACACGGTGCACTTAGTTGTAATGAAACCCCCAAAGATCATGTCTTAAAAGTTTTCATTGTGTACACTGCAGTGCCACAGCGGAATGTTTGAACACATGGGCCAATAGTGACACGGCGATACAGTAAAATATCTTTTAAAAATGATAGTACATGTATGATAATTTTACATAAAGTAAAGCATATAAATAGCATTTTTCATTATTTCAAATTGTATTAAAATGACAGCCATCTTTCATATTACATTTCGTAATGAATGATTCAACTCCCAAGATGCATGTGTACATGTAGTACACACTGTACTTTATGACGTCCCAAATAATCCTTTATTAATATAATGGATTTTGACAGCTTTTGGTGACGCAATATCATGTGTTGGATGCCATGGGATAAGGATTTAGGAACCTTGCTAATGAAGTATCTTGGGTAATCCTTAAAAGTTTGATACACAATTTGAGTTGATATTTACTTAGGTCAGTATTTAGGGGCGATCCAGACGAAAATCAGGGGGGGGGCTAGGTTTTTTTACCTGCTAACAAACTATTTTTTTCAGAGACCCCACAAAAACAAACTTTTTTTTTCATGTTCATTGAACAACAAACTTTTTTTTCATGTTGGTCTTATAAACTATATCTATAAGTCTGGACACATATACAAACAAATTATTTTTTTCTGGACACATATACAAACAAACTATTTTTTGGGGACATATGCAGAAACAAACTATTTATTTCAAAAAAACCCCCCCCCTGATGTTCGTCTGGACCGCCACTAATAGTGGCCGTCAGATGGGATGCATTTTAAATATACACTGACAACCTGCTTTACTATAAGAACAAACAAAAAAAAGCTAATTATAAAATATACCAAACAACATTTTATGCATTAATGCCCCAAAATAATGTAGTTATTAATATTCCCATGGTTATTATACCAATAAGGAGGTGAACTGTACTTTGACCAACAAGTCTTTTAATCCTCTCAGGCAAATATGGAGTAGCTATTACAGAAAACCTACAGTTTTGTACAAGCTAAGCAATTAATCTCTGACTGATAACCACTGTCTTGGAGGAATAAAAATGGTATTAGGCATTTTTTTATTGTGCTCCTCTTTTACTTACATGATAATCTAATAGGTAATTATCCACTTTAATAACAGGTTCATTACTTATGTCGCACTCTATCTGAAACCACTTGAGAAAAAGTGCAAAAAGGGATTAGAAAAGTCTACTAATTAATATTTATGATTAGGACATTTGGTGCTGTGTGATTGGTTAAGGCCAAAAAGTGCTAATCATACATAGTAATGAGTGAGAAACTACTACTTATTAATAATTCATGATTGTTACATTTCATGTTCTTTGAATGGTCAAAACCAAAAGGGACAAACCAGCATTATTCCATAGTTTGTTACTTTGGTACAAGTATGGAGCGTTGATTGGCTGAGCATCAGTTTGACCTTTCCTATCTATTGATATGCAAGAAAAGGTGTACAACTTTGTCATCACGACTGTATTGGTATTAAGGTGTGGCTATTTATGAAGTATTTGTGGTAACGCCATTTCGTAGTGCTTCCGTGGCCGAGTGGATAGGGAGTTGGACTCGGTCGTGGGCTCGATTCCCGGTCGGGTTTGATGGTAAGTGTTGAGCAAACTTATCTCTGACAGGTTGCACACTGCTCCGTGGTACCTACACGTTAAATAGGTACAGGTCGCAAATGTGTGTAATAAGCACGTGTGCGCAATACCAGCAATGCCGTATGCAGCCAGTGTTGTATGCTCCCCAGGGAGTTGAGAAAGATATATGTAGTGTGAAAATGATGCCACTGACCTGGTGTAGATGTAAAGTCGCTAGAAAACGGCATGAGCTGTTCATTGAGACTATAAACCAATACATTTACATTTACATTTACATTTAGCATTTATAGTTTGCAAACAGGGGATTGAAACATGGTGTACAGCAGAGCTATCATGGTATTGAGCGAACGCCCGACGTTTACGTTGACGTTGCGCATGTCACGTTTTCTAATCTAGACGTCAGTGATGTTTTACGCAGAACGTAGTCTATCTAAAAACGCATTTGTTATTTGGGAAGAATCAACATTTGTTACTCTGTTCTTCGTAAAATCTTATAAAAAGACGCGTGCTCGACACAACTGAAGTATAAAGTGATCTGTTGGATTTAATCCGGTAAGACGTATCCTATTTTTCAAATCAGAGTTTTTTAGTATACTGTGTCATTGTCATTTGTCAGAATTCAAAATCATTTAAATGTTTATAATACAGTACTTTCTTCAAAGCAACAGCTTTCATAATTTACAAATATATATCTCAATATTTCAGCAACACATCACTCTCTACGAGAGGTCAAGTTGTATTTGATAAATTATTTTGATGATAAATGTTATAATATAATGAATACTTGTGAATTATTTATCCAGATCCAGATCCAGAATATCTAATTTTATTATATATATTTTATGAATCATACTTCCTTCGGAAGCAAATGGTACTAGTACAGAATGACCACTTTTTCAAGACAAATACAGAAGAACCACTATTATAAAAGATAAGCCTCTCGTAGAGAGCGGCAACATATCGGTTTGCCCTGTTCAAGAGTGTAGAGTCATAACGCAAACACTATGACTCTAGACAGACGAACGGAACGTCCGATACATGTGATTTTAAACACTTTTATCATTCAAACAGCATCGAAATTTTTACATAATGTAATATATTTGACACCAACATCAACGTAGATGCTTAATATATCTTCAGTGTATCCATGTGCATGTGAAATGTTTAAAACCACATTATCGGAATAACGTTCATTCACGGTTTTCCGTTCGTTTGTCTAGGATTGCAAGTGTGTTGTCACTAATACCCATCTGTCCTATATTCATGTCCTGGAGTCATAGTGTTTGCATATATGAATTATTATTATGTGTTATATGAATTAACACAGCTAATGAATTTGTTCAACAACATTGAAATGTTGAACTCATTTCAATATTTGACATTTCAGAAATGAATTGAAACATTTTTAAAGAAATTACTAGTACTGCAGTAGTCTGCTAGTGTGTCTATTACTGTTTGGTTTGATATGGGCAATAACTTATAACGCATGACTCCTGACTCATGAGTCAAGACATGCAGGGTACTAGAACAAAGTATCTTGATTAACCCTTGAAAGCCTTGTAAACCTATTAATGTATAAAACAGTATATTTGAAACCATCTGTGTAGGCCTACTTGAGATTGGGCTAAAGGTTAAAGCATCAATATAATCAAAGCTTACATGTACTAGATCTAGTACTTGTACAAGTATTCCTCCTTTAAAAAAAATCTTAATACATCTAAATATGTTTTAGGTTCTAAAATGGCGTCATTGTATCCCGACGAGAAGAACATTCTGGGTTCAATCCAGGACATGATAGAATGTGGTGTCTGCAAAGAGATCAAGTCCGTCCCGCGTATGCTGCCCTGTCTCCACAGCTTCTGCGAAAGATGCATTCAAACAGTTAGTAGTCATAGATAAGAACATGTACAACGTTAACAGCGTTCTGCGCGGTCGCACGGACATCCACGAGTTGACCACGGTCATCATCTGCGGACAGTCCGCGGGTATCCGCATCATTGCTGTTGTGGTCGCGGGGCGGATGAGGTCACAAATATGTGTTTGCGGACACTTTGCGGTCAATGCAGTTACTTTGTGGACACTTTGCGGTCAGAAACAATTGAATGACCACGGATCATTGGATCATGCTTTGATCCGCATCTACAGCAGATCATTTATAAGATTCTCTTTGATCTTCATCTTTTACTTTGTTTTTGAAAGAACATGCAAGCATGTTACTTTTTGATTTGATTAACTGCCATATTGCAGTTATTAGAGACATGTTAGAAAAGCATATGAAATATATCTTAAACACTTCATTTTATAATGTTGTATTACATTTTATTTGAAACACTTGTAATCATCATATGCTTTGGAGTCAATTTCATACCATTTCTGTCCTCAATTACAGCTAACCACTATGCACAGCATGGTTCCTTTCGAATTCATTGATAAGTAGCAGTTAGCTAGTTAGCCAATAAGCATAACCTTTATGAAGATGTTTGCTTTATGACCATGTAAGTTAAATCTTAATGGGGAGTAAAGCATTGTTCCAACAATGTCACATCCGTTTGTTCTAAGTTAAAGGGATGTTTCAAAATTAGTCTTCTGCATTCATTTTATCTCTTATCATATAGACTATTTAGTTCTAAATGTGGGTATACATACATGCTGTAATGAAATAAATATAGATTCCAGCATGATTTCCTTTTGTCTACTTTAATCTTAGTTAAGCAGAACTTTCTGTGTTTTATTACCCTTGCACTCCCCTATAAGTAAGATGTAATTAGGAACTCAGTATCAGTTCACTTCAGAGTTATATCTGTTATGTACTGTGCTGCAGTGCTATCATAGAGACTAAACATTTAATGTTAGACCCCCATTTCACATGGCCGATCCGAGCTCAAGATCCTCCAAAAGATACCTGGTTTGTCATTTCGGGGTGAATCGGCGAATTTGTGTCAATATTTATTACGTGACTGTCTGAAGACGAAGCTTGCCAAAGTCACCGAGCTGTACAGGCCGCCAGAGACGTAGTAGGTGACGGGAAACGGCCGAGACAGACGAAACATGATGAAGAGGTGTGATGATCGGCTGCCACAAATAGCGGCTTTGTGGCCATTAAACCGTGAAATACCATCAGCTTTGGTCTTTCAACACGTGTTTCTCTTCAAAACAGCAGCATGACTGACCTAGGATCGTACCTAAAATCTCGTCTGAGTATACGGTCGTCTCGGCTGGAGAGCATCAACTTGAACATCTTCAAGGCCGCCTTCTGAAGCTTCTTCATCTTCATCTTCTACAGTCTCTTGTATTCTCTCTTTACTCCGTCTTATGTTGTTGTTGAGCTACAACATGATTAAGTGCAATGGCTGTCACTGTTACAATCATTCGTTTCCTAATCATTGTAAATACGTCTTTGAGTTTAACACTTCAGAGACACAATACTCAATGACCCCCCCCCCCACACACACACACACACACACCCACACCCCGACCCCCGTAACCTTGCAGATGGACTGGAGGAAAAGGCAAGCTAATGGGACAATTCAGAACTAGCACACCATAAAACGGGGACATGTTTATGGAAATTGTCAGCAACCCCCCGTTTAGCGTGGAGACCTAACGATGAAAATGTTAGTCCTCCAGAAGACCAAAACGTTGATCCAGATCAACATCTCAATAATCCATAATGGGAGCCCACAGGCCGAAAACAGTCAAAATCACTTCTCCAGAGAAGTGATAACACCTTTAGGACCAAAGCCCGGCAGAAGTGTATCATTTTCCCCAGGTGGACACCATTTGTATTGGAGCATTGTGCTGTTGAAAATGATGCTTCCGTTTCATGTTCCCATTGCTTCAGATTGTAATGGTAGCGGCGGCACCTACGGTTTCATCTGTCACAATACATCTTCTCAAAGCAGCAGACGTGGCAACAGTTAAGCAAAGAGATGTTGCAAATGTTGACAAATGCTAGAGTCAGCCCAGAACCGACCAAAAGTGGCCCATTCCCTGCCGGACCAGCCAAATCACTCTATATTTGAGGCCAGATCACGCACGATCCACCGAGAAATGACAAATCGGGTGCCTTTTGGAGGATCGGGAGCTAGGATCGGCCATGTGAAATGGGGGTCTAATGAATATGTTCATCATTGTCTGGTGCGGTCTATATTTTTTGCATCAGTGTCCTATACATTTGACAACACGTAAATAAAGATAACAGCATTCACTTTAATATTAGTTTTGGTTTATCATTTCCTTGCAAGTTCACCACAGTAAATGATAATGATTCTGATGGTGGATAGTGCTGTGGATATATAGGGGATGATCTGTAATAGTGCAGTCAAATTGCGGTCATTTTCTCTTATGGCAATGCGGTCGCGGGGCGGATACGGTCACAATCTTGAGGTCGCGGGGCAGATGATGACACAGAAGTGTAATTTGGTGTGGTCGGGAGGCGGATGCAGTCCGAATGATGCGGTAGCAGAGAAGGATATACTATGACAAAAGCTGACCGTGGAGAATGCTGATGTACAAGTACTGTATACGTATATACGGGATCAGCTCTATAGTCCCCGTCTCATTGGTCCCTGTCTCATTAGTCCCCCGTCTCATTGGTCCCCCTCTCATTGCCCCCCCTCTCACCACACACACACACCTCCCATTCAAATACTGCTTAATTTTAAGATGCGTTTTGTGTTAGTATATATAGTGTGCCGGCGGCTTAACGCATGCAAGTAACAAATGTTTTTCTCTCTTTCCATTTTTCTCTCATACTGTCTGTTATGACAAAAAGAACCCCGCCTTAATTGTGCAAGTGAACAATTAAGCAATCATTACATTAAGTATTGGATAAATAAAGATACGTTTAGATATGATCATTTAATTTTCAGATGTATGCGCGCGCCATTCGTGCTTGTTTTTAATTCATAATCAATAAAGAAATAAAATTTACTTAAATACAAGCATTTAGAACCATTGAAACATTGTTTGCATTTTCTTTATGGGCTCATTTCATTTGCTGTAATTGAAATGCATGGGATGTTCCACATCAACATGGTTTGATACTTCTACTTTATTGTATATTACAGTAGAACCTCCAATTAAGACCACCTCTGTAATAGAACCATCTTTCATGCTCCCGAATGTTCATAAAGCAACCAAAGTTAGCCTCCGTACTAAGAGCACCTCTCTATTGAGACCACTCGAGGTAATTCACGCAGGTGGTCTTATTAATAGAGGTTCTATGGTACAGTACAGCACCCTGTAAATATCACCTATTAGATCATTCCTCAAGGTCACAAAACCTCACCTGGCAACTCTAGCCACATTAGCAAAATATATCTTAAACACTTCATTTTTATAATGTTGTATTACATTTTATTTAAGAAACACTTGTAATCATCACTCATATGCTTTGAAGTCAATTTCATACCATTTCTGTCCTTTATTACAGACCCCCTTTTTTTTTTTTTAAAAAGAAAAAACCCGGGGTTTAAAAAAAAAGGGGTTTTTTTAAATTTCCCCAAAACCAACCCCCCTTTTTTTTTTAAAAAAAAAAATTTTTTTTTTTTTTTTTTTTTTTTTTGGGGTTTTTTAAAAAAAAAAATTTTTAAATTTTTTTTTTTTTTTAAAATTATTTTTTTTTTTTTTTTGGGGGGAAAAATTTAAAAAAGAAATTCCAAAAAAAAACCAAAAAACCCCCCCCTTTTTTTAAAAAAAAAAGGGGGAAAAAAATTTTTGGTTTTTTTTTTTTTTTTTTTTCCCCCCCCCCCCGGGAAACCCAAAAATTTTTTTTTTAAAAAAAAAATTTTAAAAAAATTTTTTATAGTTTTTTTTTTTTTAAAAAAACCCCCCAAAGGGGTTGGGTGGGCTCTTTTAAAAACCTTTTTTTAAATTCATACTGTGTCAGCTTATTTCAATTATGTGACTGTGAAATTTTTAAAACGTACACTTGGGTCTCTTATCATATAGAATATTTAGTTCTAAATGTGGGTATACATACATGTTGTAATGAACTAAATATAGATTCCAGCATGATTTCCTTTTGTCTACTTTGATCTTAGTTAAGCAGAACTTTCTGTGTTTTATTACCCTTGCATTCCCCTATAAGTAAGATGTAATTAGGAACTCAGTATCAGTTCACTTTAGAGTTATATCTGTTATATACTGTGCTGCAGTGCTATCATAGAGACTAAACATTTAATGTTAGACCCCCATTTCACATGGCCGATCCTAGCTCAAGATCCTCCAAAAGATACCTGGTTTGTCATTTCGGGGTGAATCGGCGAATTTATGTCAATATTTATTACATAACTGTCTGAAGACGAAGCTTGCCAAAGTCACCGAGCTGTACAAGCCGTCAGAGGCGTAGTAGGTGACGGGAAAGGGCCGAGACAGACAAAACATGATGAAGAGGTGTGATGATCGGCTGCCACAAATAGCGGCTTTGTGGCCATTAAACCGTGAAATACCATCAGCTTTGGTCTTTCAACACGTGTTTCTCTTCAAAACAGCAGCATGACCGACCTAGGGCCGTACCCAAAATCTCGTCTGGGTCGTCTCGGCTGGTGAGCATCAACTTGAACATCTTCAAGGCCGCCTTCTGAAGCTTCATCATCTTCATCTTCTACAGTCTCTTGTAATATTTTCTATCTTCTTTCCTCCTCCTTTCGTTGTTGTTGAGCAAGATTAAGTGCAACGGCTGCCATTGTTACCATTATTCGTTGCCTAATCATTGTAAATACGTCTTTGAGTTTAATACTTCAGAGACACAATCCTTAATGACACCCCCCCACCCCTGTGACCTTTCAGATGGACTGGAGGAAAAGGCAAGCTAACGGGACCATTCAGAACTAGCACACATAAAACGGGGACATCGTTATGGAAATTGTCACCAAACCCCCGTTTAGCTAACAATGAACAGGTTAATCCTCCAGAAGACCAAAACTGTTGATCCAGATCAACATCTTAATAATCTATAACGGGAGCCCACAGGCCGAAAAAAGTCAAAATCACTTCTCCAGAGAAGTGATAGCAACTTTCGGAGCCGAAACCGGCAGAAGTGTGTCATTTTCCCCAGGTGGACACCATTTGTATTGGAGCATTGTGCTGTTGAAAAAGATGCTTTTGTTTCATGTTTCCATTGCTTCAGATTGTAATGGTAGTGGCGGCACCTATGGTTTCATCTGTCACAATACATCTTCTCAAAGCAGCATTCAAGGCAACAGTTAAGCAAAGAGACCTTAGGATGTTGCAAATGCTAGAGAAAGCTCCCAGACAGCCCCGGAAAGCTTGGCAATGGAGCACACAAACCGAAAAAAGAAAGTCAGCCCAGAAACGACCAAAGGTGGCCCATTCCCTGCCGAACCACCCAAATCACTCCACATTTGAGGCCAGGTCATGCACGATCCACCTAGAAATGACAAATTGGGTGTCTTTTGGAGGATCTGGATCTAGGATCGGCCATGTAAAATGGGGGTCTAATGAATGTTTTCATCATTGTATGGTGCGGTCTATGTTTTTGCATCAGTTTCCTACACATTTGACAACATGTAAATAAAGATAACAGCATTCACTTTAATATCAGTTTTGGTTTATCATTTCCTTGCAAGTTTCACCACAGTAAATGATAATGATTCTGATGGTGGATAGTGCTGTGGATGTATAGGGGATGATCTGTAATAGTGCGGTGAAATTGCGGTCATTTTCTCTTATGGCAATGCGGTCGCGGGCCAGATGCGGTCAAAATCTTGCGGTCGCGGGGCGGATGCGGACATAGAAGTGTAATTTGGTGTGGTCACCGGGCAGATGCGGTTGGAGTGATGCGGTCGCTGGGAAGATAAACTATGCCAAAAGCTGACCGCGCAGAACGCTGGTGTACAAGTACTCTATACGTATATACGGGATCAGCTCTATAGTCCCCCGTCTCATTGGTCCCCCGTCTCATTGCCCCCCTCACACACACACACACACCTCCCATTCAAATACTGCTTAATTTTAAGGTGCGTTTTGTGTTAGTATATATAGTGTGATGGCGGCTTAACGCATGCAAGTAACAAATGTTTTTCTCTCTTTCCATTTTTCTCTCATACTGTCTGTTATGACAAAAACAATCCCGCCTTAATTGTGCATCTGAACAATTAAGCAATCGTTACATTAAGTATTGAATAAATAAAGATACGTTTAGATATGATCATTTAATTTTCAGATGTATGCGTGCGCCAGTCATGCTTGTTTTTTAATTCATAATCAATAAAGAAATAAAATTTACTCCAATACAAGCATTTAAAACCATTGAAACGTTGTTTGCATTTTCTTTATGGGTGCAATTCATTTCTTGTAATTGAAATGCATGGGATGTTCCACAACAACATGGTTTGATACTTCTACTTTATTGTATATTACAGTAGAACCTCCAATTAAGACCACTAGTCTGGAAGCCAGACTACACCTCTGTAATAGAACCATCTTTCATGCTCCCGAACGTTCATAAAGCAACCAAAATTAGCCTCCGTATAAAGAGTACCTCTCTGTTGAGACCACTCGAGGGAATTCACACCAGGTGGTCTTAATAGAGAGGTTCTATGGTACTGTACAGCACCCTGTAAAGATCACCTATCAGATCATTCCTCAAGGTCACAAAACTCCACCTGGCAACTCTAGCCACATTAGATTAGCATCACAAGGTATTCACAGAGGGGCTCTATTGTATAGTAAAATCGCACCACGTGGACATTTCAGTAATGGGGATATCTTTCAACAGAGGCCACGTTTCCTCTTGTCAACCACTTTATAATTTTAGTCCCAGTCCCAGCTTTAGCTGGAACAGGGAACTATCTGTTTTTCGATTTGCATTAACCTATGCCCGACGATTTGAAGAAAACTAAGGAGTGTTATGACCCCAAACTTTCAGATCCCCCTAAGAATGAACCAGGGACGGACCCAGTCTTTTTTGGTGTTTATACGGCCTATGGTTATGTTATGATATTGATACTGTTTTTGACTGTTTATTTGTTAAAGTTGAAGTGTACGTCATGGTACGTCGAGCGTCAGAGAGTAAACCTACAGAATGACGTAAAACGTGTCAAACGTTAACCCATTTGATATTAATTACGCCACACGTCAGATACAGCACCGTTTAACGTAAACTCTTACGAACGCCATCAAAACAAATAAACAATCCATGCCGATCAATGTTTATTATTTTAAATGTGAAATAATAAAAAAAAAACAATTATCAAACGGCGACGGCAACAGAGGAGAGAATGTTGCTATAATAAAGCATTTAAGCTTTATTTGTGTTTATATCATACGCTTCCTATGTAGTGTTCCTGTCCATCATGCTTATAACGTAATACAATAAAAAAACATAAACTATCAAATGTTCAAAGGTGCTGGGACTAATTTTGTACTCCAATGAGTACGTTTTAGTTTAACTTGTTATTAGCCTAAAATTGCGCCCACGAGTAGGGTCTTCTCACTGATAGAAACATTGTCCTAATCATACTGTGTCAGCTTTTTCGATTATGTGACTGTGAAACTTGTACACGTACGCTTAGGCTGTGACAAAAAGTGAATATCCTCAAATACGATTGCAATCGAGACTCAAAAAGTATTCCGACTGTCATGCATGCATTGATTAGCAAAATAGCATACACCACGTGCACCAAAAGTGCAGCAGTGGTAGCAGCAATAACGACGGGTTGCAGGACAAAAGTGGGGGACCAATGAGACAGCCAGGGGGAACAATGAGACGGGTTGAGACGGGGACCAAAGATACCAATGAGACGGGGGACCAATGAGACGGGGGACCAATGAGACGGGGGACAAATGAGATGGGGGACCAATGAGACGGGGGACCAATGAGACAGGGTACCAAAGAGACGTACCCATACATACACCGACCGGGCTTTGAAAGTAAAAATGTAAATTTATATTAGAGGGCTAATTGCCCTTTACAGGAACAGTGCAGATTCTGGTGTCGACCGAATTCTGAGCTGGGCCTTTACATGAGCATCAGCTTCTAGATAACATACGTTTTTTCTTTGTATTAACTTAGACATATTTTTAAAAATGTAATAAACTGTTTTATTTTCAGTTGGTATGTTCCAATCACGAGTCTTCGCCTGTGTTGGATCGCCCGTGTATTTAACAATGTCCCACGTGCAGTTGTACACCAGTGTTGACTCAGGCACAGGTTAAAGAGTTGAAAATCGATTTCAACGTGGAGCAACTAATCATTCTACACCACAAATACAATTGTAAAGATTCACCTAAAAAAGAAACGCTTCCAAGACCTGAGCTTGTTTGTTCACTATGTACTATACATTGGAGGCAGGAAATGCAGCAGAACCTTCAGGAACCGATACACAAATTGATGTTCCTGAAAATCAAGATGATGGAGAAGTAGTAAAAGATAGGATTGTAAACTTGAACGAGCTGCGTAAAAGTACCAGTGTAAATGAGCCTAAAGGTGCTGATTTTAATGAAAATCTGATTGTGATGGCAGAGTACCACTAGTAGTTCAAGAAAATCGAGGGTGTCATTGCAGCATCCTGGCAACTTTTGAGAAATCCAAGATGGCCGCCGCTGACTAATTTTTGACCATAGCTCCATAACCGTGGTACATAGAACAGTTAATTTGGTGTCTAGGAGCAGGTTTTCAGGGTCAAGAAATTCATTTATGCCATCAAAAATAATGTAGGAAGAATATGTTTTGATTTTGAAAACATAATCCAAGATGGCCGCCACCGACTAATTTTTGGCCTTCGCTCCATAACCGTGGTACATAGGACAGTGAATTTCGTGTCTAGGATTAGGTTTTTGGGGTCAAGGAATCCATTTATGCCAATGAAAATAGTGTAGGAGGAATAAGTTTTCTGTTTAAAAACAAAATCAGATTTTAACAATTTTATTGATCGATGTATCTAGACCTATTGTGTCCTAACACTATATAAACATGATTATCATTGATTCAGTTACACGTCTATGCTATCATGGATACATTAAACATAACATTTAGATAACAAACTAGGGTCCTGCAACATTAACAGGCAGTCTCAACATAACCAATGTATTTTTACATAGAGCCCCTTGAAAATCATAATTATGTTGCCTACATCCACAGTAGATGCAACACGGCACACCAGCTCTACGACAGCTGCAATTTCTTGTGGCACATTTTTTGCATGTACATGGGAGAGGAAGATTTTCAGGCAAGATTCTATGTAATTTAGTTGGAATAATGATATTGTCATCTTGTTCATAGGCAAATTTCAGTGGGTCAAGCTTTTTATCTTTCAGGCAATGTAATTGAGTGTAACAATTGTACCAGCATCAAAGGAGATGTGCCTGGAGTGAATGGCTGGTTGGTGGTAACTCGGAGAAGTCAACAGTCTTACTATGGAAAAATCAATAATACCGCAACTCATCCATGGTGGTAAATGGGACTCCAGATTGTAGCACCTGTACGAGATATTGCTCAGCTTTTGCCATTTCACTAGGTTGTGGTGAGCTACATTTTCCAAATTTTTTTAGATACTTAGCTGGATCAGCCTTCAAACTACTCTGTTTTGTGCCAACCTTGCTGGTTGCATCACACCCAGTTACTAAGACTCTGCAAGTATCCTTACCAAGATTTTTTGCCACTTTGTGAATTGGAATATATCTGACTTTGTTACCTGCTCCTCCCCGCAGCCAAATTTCTTTTACACCTTTTCTTAAAAATTTGTCAATGTAATGAAGCACTAACACAAGAATATCTGTGTCATTAGACAAAATGACAATCCTTTGTGAGCCAGATTTTATGGCGTAAAGTATGTGAGGAATCATTCTCACATCAGCTTCTTCTATGTCATTATCAAGCTCCTCAATTTTCTCTCCATCTACTGATGTACACTGTATTTGTGTTTCTTGATCTATACATTCAGCACTTAACACAATGTTTGCAGAGAGATTGGTTTGACCTAGAAGTATTGTATTCCGAAGCAGGAATTGAAGTTTTTTCTTATTTTCAAGTGAGCCCAAAAATGATTCAAAATCTGATGGTAGCAATGTTTCTTGGTCAATATTGCTTAATTCAACAGCTGCTGTTTTACTTCTCCTTATCCTCTCTGAATCTTTTACTGACCCATCTAGATATGAGTCGAACACAAAGTGAATTGAAGTTGCATTTACACATAGATTGTCTATCTGGTTTATGTATGCATTGATATATTGTCCAAATGTCTTGTGTTGACCAGTTGTTATTCTGTGAGCATTACCCATGACATCAACTATATAGCATGTATCCATTTCTAAGGTCCATTTTGATTGATCGCCATAGTCATCTTTTGTGAGGTCCTTTTCTAGCTCTGGACATAGCGATGACTTCAGAGGTCATAAGGACTTCTTTATCATACAATGGATTTTAGACGTGACTAAATCATACTGCAGTAGCTGCTTCACATCAAAGTTACGTTCTCTGGCAACATCTACAACACGCTGAGCTTCTGCAGATTCTTTCTTACTTTGTTTTGTCTTTTCACTTGGCGTTACTTCAGAGTACACATGTTTGAATGTTAATAACTTGAAACGAGTAATCGTAGCAGAAATAGACTTTGATTTTCCAAGATATCTTTCTCTTCTATACTCGTGATAAAGTAGCTTTCTCCCATTTTCCATAATCTCCAGCAGATTTCTCCTCACATCTTCTGTTGCTATAGCATTTGACAAGATATTATGCAGTCTTACTTCATCAGAGATTTGAGCTGGATTCTCTCTTTCATGAATAAATGTTAACATTTTTATCAAACGTTCTTCTGTCTGTTTGGTGTAGGATTCACTGAATTCATGATTGGTGCTGCTCTCAGAATATCTTGCTCCAATACCACAAATATCTCTATGAAAATTGACAACGTCTAGAACTTCATGGTAGATCAATTCCCAGCGGGCAACAAATTCTATTCTTTTCTTGCTACCAATTACACCCGAATTGGATTTTTGGGATCTATTAATTGTTTGTTCTAAGCATTGGTCAGCAGGAACTGCCTTGAATTTACCTGCAGTACGTTTAACAGAAAAGTTTCCAGACATAAAATGGCTATATACTTCCGGAGCAGTTAGTTGAGCACTCTAATTACAGTTTAATTAATATGATGAAAATATGGTCTGTCAGACACAAACCCTTATATGTATTTATGGGGTGCGAATATGATTACCAGCCTTCAGAAAATAATAAGAACGCGAGTATATCAGATATGCATTAAAAAAGGACTTGTACATAATGCAAACACATTCCTGTACAATATTATTTGATTTTTAATGTCATAAATGGATTCCTTGACCCTGAAAACCTAGTCCTCGACATCAAATTCACTTTCCTATGTATCACGGTTATGGAGCTATGACCAAAAATTAGTCGGCGGCGGCCATCTTGGATTATGTTTTCAAAATCAAAATATATTCCTTCTAAATTATTTTTAATGGAATAAATGCATTCCTTGACCCCAAAAACCTACCCCTAGACACCAAATTAACTGTTCTATGCACCATGGTTATGGAGCTACGGCCAAAAATTAGTCAGCGGCGGCCATCTTGGATTTCTCAAAAGTTGCCAGGATGCTGCAATGACATTTCTCTCTGCACAGGAATCGTGATGATTTATTGATTTGACATTGTACCTGTACATATATGCTTGATGTAGATGCTTCAAATGACATTTGGATCTCGAGATTTTGTTTATCATTCGTTCAATTGATTATGTTGTAATGCATGATATATTTTTATGATAAGACATAATTACATCAACCTTTATTGTAAATATTATGCTGCATTCCTATTAAGTAGTGGTTTTAAATTGATTAAACTATTTGTTTGGACACCTTCACCTTCCCCAATTACAAATACGAAAGGTGCCAATAGATGAAAGCCTGTACACAGTATTCATAGTCACACTAACTCTATCTCACCTTCATTGTTAGTGTACTGCTGTAACAAATAAATTCATATTCACATTGTTAATTCAAATTTTTGTCCGCTATTTGAGGTTGTACTGTACCCCTCATCGTGGGTGTCACGGCTTTCCCATTCACACAGCTTTCAAAGTCCACATTCATGGCATATTTTCCATACATGTGATCAACCCGAGTAGATAAGGATGTGTCTATAAGTGAGGTGTCTCCAGGGCGAGGGTTTATTGTATATATTGAGGACTGTGTAATGAGCCATCTCACAACAGCCTAGTGGAGCATCCGTGGTGCCACTTTTGCTTCCATTAGGGATAATATACTAGCATATGGGTGTAGAATTTTAGTATGAATAATTTCCAACAATTTACTGAATAAATGGCCAAGGGGAAAAATGTTACAATGGTAAAATCTAGTGGATTAAGATTGGTGTCAGGACAATAATAACAATCTTTATTAACACTTACCAGTATAAAATGAAATTTTTTATCATCAATATACTTCTACTACATGCTTTTCTGTTCGACTATAAAATACACGGTAGTACAAAATATATAGTGTGGTCAAGCATACTTCCACACAATCTCCCTTTCTTTTCACAAATATGTAGAAACATATGTTTCAGCATGCACAAATGTTTCTTAACTTTTTGGCGATGCCTGCATTATTATTTTTGTTTTCTTTTGGTTATAACTGGTGAGGTTTATTTCACCTTTATGGAAAATGTCTACTTGAGCAACAATTTTTTCCAAGTTTGAAATTAATATCAAGACTCATCCCTAATTCATTTTGCATCAGTGATTGCAGTTTCAATATCATGTTTCTCACCTCTGGCACGGCTCAGCTCTTCAAATGACCAGACTCATACAACTGTCTAATTTGTCCTCCAGATCCTTGATTGTAATTTAAAATTCAGTCTTTGTTCAGCCATTTTGCCACATGTTTTTTTTTGCCAAAATCATTGTCTGAGGCTTTTTAATGGTCATTCCTAGAAAGCTATATTTTTTCTTTAAACCAAAAATTCACACAATTTTTCTAACTTAAGATAAATAACAGTTTTTGTTTAAACTAGCCAAAATTTGTTGCTTTTCCATTTTTGAATTGCTTGCAGATTTGTTAGGGCTGACACAAGAGAGAGGGAGTCGTTGAAAAATTTAACACTGAATGGGGTGGGGGAGGGGGCAATCCTATAGAATTTTTAAGTTAAAACTGAGAGTTCACCCCACCCCCTCCCTAACTCTTAAATAATGAACGCTCCCTTATGCTCCTTTCGGAAGGCTGCCTCTGCTTGTGTTCCTTAATTTCTATGGTAGCAGCTTTCTCTCCATAATCAGGCCACAGATTAGTTAAACAGTTTAACTAATCTGTGATCAGGCGGTGTGTGTATTTCAATTAGTCAAACCAGTGTCAATTGGGTTGTAAGATACTTTATTCAATATATCCTACAACACTACATTATACACATCCATAAAAATACATATTATATATGAACAAAGTGTTGCTTTCAACATCCACACTATACGTCTTGGTACTGGGTCTAGGATGGGGAGTTGGGCAGGAGCCACGGCTGCCGCCAGTGCCGGCTTGATTGTCCAAGCAGGGCGGCCAACGGACATACCGAGACGCCCCGATGCCTGCCAGCATGGTCGGGTCACCGGTCAAAGCCGCGGCGAGGCCAGAGCAGAGGTGAATGGTTGAGAGGTAAAAAGCGAGCAGCTTAATATATAAGGAAGAGTTCCTGGAGACCCATATCACCCACATCCTGTATAGTCAACATTATCTCTTCATCACCACAGTTTCCTTTGTTAAGCATGACTGTCTGTCACCGGCTCCTGTTGCTCTGATTGTGCGTGGTCTCATGAGAGTGTATATGTGCAGTCTTGGTGGATATAGGCGGATCCAGGGGTGGGCGCAGGACACTGGGGGAACCCCCTCCGACCAAAAAACTTTATTCGTAGCGTTTTTGACATGTTTGCTATCGATCATGCACGAGTGTGCCCCACCTTTTCTGAAAATCCAGTCAGCAACATTGCTTTTCATCAGTCTTAAATGCATATCATTGTCTTTCACCAATCACGGTATTGAACATGTCGCATCATGCACTTGAATTACCATACAGAATAATGTGTTGACATAACAAGAGAGGGGTTGCGGGGTGGGGTGGGGGGTCAGACAGCTGGGGACTTTCCCGGGTGCACAGTGACGACCCATGATGTCATTTGTGATCAATATCGGAGTTTCTGTCTCGAATGTTATAAGTTTGAGATTTAATCATCCTTCTGTATATATTAAATGGCTTATGTGTCTAGTTGTTACCAACTTTGTTACAATAGAAAATGTCCATAGCTCCATAACAGGGTCACTTTTCTAATGGTCAAGGGTTTGTTCTGGTTTCTGCTGGTTTCTTGTTAAAGCTTGGATGCGTGATTAATGCATCACTTCAGCTGAACAAAAAACCTTGTGTTTTTGTCTCTGAAAAAGCTCAAATCAATTCCGTTCAAACTTTAAATAACTATGAGGTATCGAGCTCGGGTGGGGGGGGGGGGTCAGAAAATGGGTACGGACGTGCCTCGGACTGGTTGAAAACGGCACCCACCAACATACCTATTTTTGAGAAAAAGCGACCCCCAATATACCAATATCTGAAAAAATGAAACCCACCAATATACCAATATCCGAGAAAAAGGTGACACACCAATATATCAAATTCAGATTCTAGCATATGTAGATATCAAGAATGAAGATAATGAATATCAATATTTTTTATCCTGATAAATATACTAAAAATGTGAAAAAGACACCCTGAAATATACCAAAAATGTGAAAAAAGACACCCAGAATAAACCAAAAAGGTGAAAAAGACACCCAGAATATATAAAAAATGTGAAAAAAGACACCCAGAATATACCAAAAATGTGAAAAAAGTAACCTAGCAATATACCAAAAATGTGAAAAAAGACACCCAGTTTCGAGGCACGTCCGTGCTATTCGTGATAGTTTGAGACCCGAGACACCCCCCGGTATCGGGTGACACAAGTGATTCTATGTCAAGTACTTTTCCCGTTAAAGTAGGCTTTTTAAAGGTACATTTAGTCCGATTTTCTGAACTAGCTTTAGTACCGAATGAGCGAAAACATATGCGTTCTTACATACCATCACGGGTTCTGTCAATGGCTGGTTTTGGCTGGTTTACTTGTTAAAGCTTAGGTGCGTGATATATGCATCGCTTCAGCGGAAGCTAAAGACTTGTGTTCGTTTCTACCATTCTGGACAAGCGGAGCAGGTTTATAATGAAGTGAGACGTGTGGAAAAAGACCAATAAAATAGAGATGTGGGAAACAAGAATAAACAAAAATAGGGATGCGAGATTTCACCAATAGCCGTATATTCTTCTATGTCTATTCTACCACACATTCCATTTAAACATTCAGTCTTCGGTATGTTTCACAATTCGTTTATCGAGACTGTGCAATGCCCGTCACACAAAAAAAACAACAATTAGTAGATTATTTAGTAATTAAACATACGTTGGTCGTAAGAGCAGAAGGGAGAGATTTATATATAAATGAATAGCTTAAAAGGCAGCTGGAGACCTTTTTTCTTTTTTGTATTTAGTCCAAAATGTAATCACAAAGTGTAGTATTGTCATTATGAGAATATAGAGTTGAAAGAAAAAATATACCAGACATGTTTTACAGCTTAGTGTGCTTTCTTATTAGCTTAAATTGCACGTTTACATTTTCTTCATAGCGACCTCCAAACCATGTAAGTCACGTTGCTTTCTAAACGCTCAAAAGTTCTGTTTGAGCTTGTGACACAAAGGTTAAATTCTTCAAAATACCTTATATATGAATGTTTTCGTTTTCTTTTAGAAACGAAATTTACTCTTAATCAACAGTGAACATATATTAATGAATGCATAATCATACATACAACACAAGCAATGAATACACAATCCAGAATCAGAGCAAAGGGAGTCAATAGTGAATAGAGGCTGTCATCTACTAGCTCTACCACAAATGAGTTCATTGTTGAGGCTACACCATCTATTACGTTGATCAGGTCATTTTGTTCTCTCTCTAATCTAGATCCCTTTGTCTCCTTTCGAACATCATCTTGTGTTTTGAGTCCAGCTTTAGTTAATAGATCTCCAACAATTGCACTACAGGCCGATCTTGTGATCACCAATCTTTGTCTAGCTCCCTCTGACCAAGCAAAGACAGACCTCAGTTATATGGGACGTACAGTCTCTGCATTGCTGACGTAGGGACAGGCCACTGCTGACATTGGTCATAGCAAAAGTTTGGCATGTCAAACATCTACAGCCACAGTACTCCCTAATCGTCCTTATGTTTTTGCCAGTAGACTGACAGTAGACTGACCTTGTGGCCTGTTCTGCCCTAGGCATTAGAGACAGGATAATTTCATTTAAAATCGTGCATGATTCACTGTGGGAATACGATCGCTGTAACACCCGTAAAAAATGTTTTATGCAAGACGACAGAAGAGAGAAGGTACTGCTATCGTGTGGATTTCTACAGCAACAAAGGCAAAATGGTTTTATGCAATTGGGCCCAATGATGACTGCATGTGACTCACCGGATGTTTACGTGTGTAGTCATACAGTGCCTTTGATTTCAAATCCTAATAACATACCCAATGCTAATTTGCGTAACCAGGTCATCCAAACTCGAAAAGGCCCCATGTTAAATCCAATCTATTCACCCACAGTGTGATAGTGACTGTTTTGTGGATTTCAGATTTATACAAGGGGCAAACAGCAACAATGAGACTAGTGCATCAAGTGGCTGGTACATTTCCAATGAATATACTGTGTTGATTTTAATTTTTGATTTCAGTCCATATCAGTGGTACAAAATAGTAATGTTTGCACACTTTATTTCAAAAGATTTTAAGCACAGAGGCACCAATAATGCTAGAATAATAAATGCATTGGTCTGTGATTGAAGCTGTTAACCACAAAAACACCTTAGTGGTGCAGTAAATGAACAACTTACGCTTTTCCATTGTCAATTTCTCGTCATTATGGCCATCCACCTGCATGCACGCATTCACATCAAAATATTTTCCCTTCGACTCACGTTGTTTATCCGCACAGTCGATGGCTTTTGACATCTGCTCGCTACTAGCCGGTTTGTTGAATTTGAAATAGTTCATCACTTTTTCTGTTTTTGCTATGCATATAAAAGATACAGCGAACAAAAAGTAGACGAGAATGTGTCGTGAGCACGCCATGACAAGTATCCAAGTGAGACCGCCCAGTGAGTGTGGCTGCCGCTCGCCGCTGCGACTTTTATTCTGTCTGTTACTAAGGACGCAGCCGCACCAGCTTTGTCATGCCACGTGGCAGCAGCGGCAGCAGTGGGCTCGTACGCGTCCCTGCACCCTGCATGGGTTAGTGTGCCACCAGGGCCCTAAATGGGGTAGTGTCTCCTCTAGCTCAACAGATATTACTGTGAATGATGTGATGCTAGAACTCTCTCATGTGTACAACTCGATTTTCAGCATTGGAGGTCGCAATAACTGACCTGTCATGTGCCAAGAGATGTGTTGAGAATGGCAGCAGCTAGTAGGTGAAACTGTCAACAATGTAAGAAATATTTAGTTGTGTAGTGCTAGGACTCGGGTGGAAAATTGGCACACTTCATTTGGTTTGTACTTACCGAATGAATACCAAATCAAGTCGAATTGGAGGAAGGGTATTTACACTTACATAGACGTTCTCAGTATATGTACTACATGTACACCAGCGTAATAAATCGAGACTAAAATGTTGGAACAAAATTTTAGGAAGTCTAATCTATTCGCATTTTTTATCCACGGGAATATTCTTATGAGTTTTCCCCAATCTCGCTCGTAAATTCAATTCTATTCCCTATTTCTATGTTCTCTATACCAAGTAAGTTCCTACCTCTGTTTTGACACAGCTGATAACACGTTTTAATTGGGTGAGTCATTCTGCGTTTTTGATGGTCAAAGAGCACAAAAGCGAATCACTACAAATAATCAATACAAACAGGACGCGTCAAGCATCATATTGATTGCAGGGCTGTTTGGGCAAAGACCAACGCAAAACTTCCAGGGGAACAAATACGGCG
>CM032667.1:59593285-59632699 GCA_019095985.1 Streblospio benedicti
ATTTCAATTATGTGACTGTGAAACGTGTACACGTACACTTAGGCTGTGACAAAAAGTGAATATCCTCAAATACGATTGCAATCGAGACTCAAAAAGTATTCTGACTGTCATGCATTGATCAGCAAAATAGCATACAGGTACCACGTGCATGTAATAGCGGTGGCGGCGGCAGCATCACAACGGGTTGTGAGGAACAAAGATACGGGGGGACCAATGAGACGGGGGACCAATGAGACGGTGGACCAAAGAGACGGGGGACCATTGGGATGTACCCATACATACACCGACCGGGCTTTGAAAGTTAAAATGTAAATTTAGAGAGCTAATTTCCCTTTTCATGAACCGTGTAGATTCTGGTGTGGACCGAATTCTGAGCTGGGCCTTTACATGAGCATCAGCTTTTAGATACCATACGTTTTTTCTTTGTATTATCTTAGACATATTTTTGAAAATGTAATAAACTGTTTTATTTTCAGTTGGTACATGTATGTTCCAATCACGAGTCTTCGCCTGTATTGGATCGACCGTGCATCATACAATGTCCCACGTGCAATTCTACACCAGTGCTAACTCGGGCACAGGTTAAAGAGTTGAAAATCGATTTCAACGTGGAGCAACTCATCGTTCTACACCACAAATACAATTGTAAAGATTCACCTAAAAAAGAAACGCTTCCAAGACCTGAGCTTGTTTGTTCACTATGTACTATACCAATTACATTGGAGACAGCAAATGCAGCAGAACCTTCAGGAACCGATACACAAATTGTTGTTCCTGAAAATCAAGATGATGGAGAAGTAGTAAAAGATAGGATTGTAAACTTGAACGAGCTGCGTAAAAGTACCAGTGGAAATGAGCCTAAAGGTGCTGATTTTAATGAAAATCTGCTTGTGAATGACAAAGGGATTCCATCAAGTCCACCAAAAGTCTGTTTGATATGCGACATTGTACTCTGCAGCAAATGTTCTCCTTCCCATAGCCTAAAAAAAGAGACCCATTACGAAGTTGATATTACTAAAGACACAATGAAGTTGTTATTTTGTGAGAAGCACCACTTCAAACTGAAAAAATCATTTTGTATGGACGAAACTTGTAAATTAACATTATGTCCCGTTTGCCAATTAGATGACGAACACGACGACCATGATATCGTCTGTTTCGCTGATGTGATTAGAAACGTACAAGAAAAAATCCGTGCTTCACAACAACCTATTGCAGCATGCTCACGAGATTTGGTGAATGAAGAGAACTCGATGAAAAGGCAAGAGCGTGTAGGGTGTGAGTGTATAGATGAACAAGCTGGGAAGATGATAGAAAAATCAATAATCGCAAGCTTGAACTAAAGACTGTGTGGAGGACTTTGCTGAAAGACGCATGCTCAAACAACAAAAATCGGTTGTATGAAATACACCGAGGCCAATGGTTAGATACTATGCAAGTGTGCAAAGAGGAAGAGCTAGACAAAGATGTAAACCAGATCATCCGAGCGATGCTGAACAAAAAACACGCTGTGTTCGATGTGATCAATTTTGACATTCAAAGTCTAGGACCAATTGTTGATGTGGACGAGACGATGTTTGATACCTGCGAGTTTTATCCCGTCGATGACCTTGATTTGGGAACGTTTAGACTTGAGAAAAAAGTTGGTCTTCTGATGGAAAAGCATGAAAGTGAAAATGAAAGTGAAAATGAGGAAGGTGAAGAAGATTAAAAAGAAATTTCCTCGTGCTTTTTCAAGTGACATGTATTCCAATCTCTCTCTTTCTCTCTGCATAGGAATCGTGAAGATTTATTGATTTGACATTGTACCTGTACATAACTTAATATGATCTAATATAGATGCTTCAAATGGCATTTGGATCTCAAGATTTTGTTTATCATTCGTTCAATTGATTATGTTGTAATGCATGCTATATTTTTATGACAAGACATAATTACATCACCGTTTATTGTATATAATACTAATTTATTATAATTTTTTATAATACTATCTATCAGTAGTTTTAAATTCATTAAACTATTTGCTTAGACACCTTCAACTTCCGCCAATTTAGAATTACAAATACGAAATTTCCTGTACACAGTATTCATGGTCACACACTGACTCTATCCCACCTTCATTGTTAGTGTACTGCTGTATAGTAACAAATAAATTCATATTCACATTGTTAATTCAATTTTTGTCAGCTATTTGAGGTTGTACTGTATCCCTCATCGTGGGTGTCACGGCTTTCCCATTCACACAGCTTTCAAAGTCCACATTCATGGCATATTTTCCATAAGTACATGTGATCAACCCGAGTAGATAAGGATGTGTATCCCTATAAGTGAGGTGTCTCCAGGGCGAGGGTTTATTGTATATATTGAGGACTGTGTAATGAGCCATCTCACAACAGCCTAGTGGAGCATCCGTGGTGCCACTTTCGCTTCCATTAGGGATGATATACCAGCTTGTGGGTGTAGAATTTTAGTATGAATAATTTCCAACAATTTACTGAATAAATGGCCAAGGGAAAAAATGTTACAATGGTAAAATCTAGTGGAATAAGATTGATGTCAGGACAATAATAGCAATCTTTATTAACACTTACCGGTATAAAATGAAAAATGTTATCATCAATATACTTCTACTACATGCTTTCTGTTCGACTATAAAATACACGGTAGTACAAAATATACCGTGTGGTCAAGCATACTGCCACACAATCTCCCTTTCTTTTCACAAATATGTAGAAATAAATATTTCAGCACGCACACATGTTTCTTAACATTTTGGCGACGCCTACATTATTATTTTTGTTTTCTTTTGGTTATGACTGGTGAAGTTTATTTCACCTTTATTACTACTTGAGCAACAATTTTTCCCAGTTTGAAATTAATATCAAGAATCATTCCTAATTAATTTTTCATCAGTGATTGCAGTTTCAATATCATGCTTCTCACCTCTGGCACGGCCCAGCTCTTCAATTGACTAGACTCATACAACTGTCTAATTTGTCCTCCAGATCCTTGATTGTAATTTAAAATTCAATCTTTTTTCAGCCATTTTGCCACATTTTTTGCCAAAATCATTGTCTGAGGCTTTTTAATGGTCATTCCTGGAAACCTATTTTTTCTTTAAACCAAAAATTCAGTCACAGATTTGGAATGGGATAATCAAATTTAGGCCTGACGCAAAAGAGCCGCGGGGGTCGTTAGAAAAAATCACGCTGAAGGGGTTGGGGGAGGGGGGCAGTCATATAGAATTTTAAAGTTAAAACTGAGAGTTCATTCCCCTCCCCTTGACACTTAAATATTGAACGCTTCCTAGCTAATGGTCCTTTCGGAAGGCTCTGTTGCGTTTTGCCTCTGCCTGTGTTGCTTAATTTCCATGATAGCAAGTTTCAACCCTCCATAATCAGGCGGTGTGTGTATTTCAATTAATAAAACGGGTTCTGTAAATGGCTGGTTTGTGCTGGTTTACTTGTTAAAGCTTAGATGCGTGATAAATAAATGTAAATGTAAATGCCTGGTTTATAGTCTTGATCCAAGTTTTGATCTCACGACTTAACAATGCATCGCTTCAGCTGAAGCTAAAGCCTTGTGTTCGTTTCTACCATTCTGGATAAGCGGAGCAGGTTTATAATTAAGTTTATAATGAAGTGGAACGTATGGGAAAAGGCCAATAAAATAGAGATGTGGGAAATATGGCTAAACAAAAATAGGGATGTGAGATTTCATCAATAGCCGTATATTCTTCTATGTCGATTCTACCACACATTCCATTTAAACATTCAGTCTTCGGTATGTTTCACAATGCATTTATCGAGACTGTGCAAAGCCAGTCACTCAATAAACAATTAGTAGATTATTTAGTAATTAAACATACTTTGTAAGAGCAGAAGGGAGCGATTTATGTATAAATGAATAGCTTAAAAAGCAGCGGAAGACCTTTTTTTCTTTTTGTATTGGCATGTTCTTTTTGCTAGCAGTGTGGTCTGGTTTCATTGATCCATAACCCAGCCATCAACCTATCTTCTCTAAGGAAAGCTTTCAACATGACTTAAAGATATTACTCAGTCAAAATCATATTTGTTTTGTAAAATTCAGTATCAATAGACGATGCCTTATCCATTGCAAGTGTGATGAAAATAATATTCACATTCTCCGCGTTTAATACTATTTCCACCTTTAAAAATACCATGCCGTCTCGTCAAATAAAACACAAAGTCACGTGATATTGCATAATCGAATGATTTTCGCCAGACGTGCCGTGCATTTCTAACGACAGACGTCTCATTTAACATGGTAGAGATAGGCAGCTTCTTACGTGCACCGTGCGAGTTACGTCTGACGAAAATCATTCTGTTGACATTTCTCGCGTTCACGTGTTTTGTTGAGTATATACTGTCTTATTGCGTGGTATTTAAATTGTTTTACATACTTTGATATGATGTTTAAATGAAAGACACTTTCAGAATGCACAGAACACATCATAATGCTTCTTTACAAGCATACTTGTTTGACCACTCAGCATAACCTTTAATTGACAACATATAGAAACAATGCGCCATTTTGATACAGTTTTGCATATAAATGTTTGATGCTCTTTTTATGTCTCTAGACTCTACCCCAATGATGCTTTGCTGAGGGACTAGATTTTTACCAAATTTTCAAACTACTGATATTCTTTTATTTAATTGTGTTTTCTTTATTTTCAAATAACAAAACATTCATGCTAGAAGATTAAATTTTACAAATTTCTTTCGTACTTTTGATTTTGGTTTTTAACAGTTGTTAGGTACTTCATCATCATCTTCTTCATCTTCTTCATCATCTTTGGTATTTTGATTAACGCTCAGGTGCTGGGGCAACGTCCATATCAGTGGACCCCCTTCCAGGTAGTGGCACAGTCTTTCTGATCCCTCTCTGTCACCTGCTTCCATGTCGTCTGCTCCACGACTTCCTGGTACGTGCACGTACCATGCTGTCTTGATTCCACCGCTTAACCGTTCCATGTGTCCATACCAATGGAGCCTTCTCTCCCTTAGAATAAGGTCCAGGTCCTCATTGCCGAGAAGCGTCAGAAGTTCATTTGACCTGGAGGTGGCCACATCTTCCGGCCTCACATTGCAGATCTGTCTGATCATTGCCCTGTCGTTGCACTGCAGATGATGAAGATTTGGCTTGGTCAAGGGTGGCCAGTGCCATCTTTCACTAGCATGGAGTATTGCACTCCGCACAAAAGTGCTGTCCACATGACCCCTTGTCTTGTATGAAAGGTGGTGAGAAAAAAGAACTGGTAGCAGATCTTTGAACTTCTTCCAAGCTGTCGTCACACGTGTTGTAGTTGCAATGTCACAACCATCATGTTGTCTGCCATCAATAGGTCTAGCGGTTCCCTGACATGGTCTACAATTTGTGTCCTATGTTAGGTGTTTCAACCCGCTTCATTTCTTGTGCACCCACTTCTTTCAGCCTTTGCAGAAGATGCTGTTTCTCCCTACTCCAGTGCAGCAGACAGCACAGGGGGACCTTGCCTGAGTTCTGGAGAAGATCCAGATCAGTACCGCAGATCATGATCTTCGTCTTCCTTGCATTCACTCTCAGACTCTTTTTTCTCCATACATTCATTCTTTACTTTTTGAGAATGTTGGTATCAATCACTTGGGTTCTTTGCAGGGATTAATGTCAGGCTACCTACAAATGGTTTATTATAGATGCCATGAATCTGTAGCAGAGCTATTTTTTACAATTAGATGCGTCTATAAATATTGATTACCAGTTTCTATAGTTACAAACACATCTTAGTTGTGTTTACGGACTAAGTTGATATGGTATAGCTTACTCTGGCTATACTTCTTTTAGATTGTTCTTTTGCCTTTTTAATGTTTGTCTTTGTTTGTTTGCTTGTTTAATCATAGCTTCATGGCCTGTGTATGTGTACAAAATGGTGTTTGCCCCTTTTAACCTTGTAACAGCTCACTGCTTGGGATGATGATGTCATTCTGGTTTCACAAACTTGGGTGTGTGAGTTAGAGTCCCGCCAAGGCCATTTGATATAGTTAAATGGAAGCTTAGGGTTGTAAAACCTGTCTTCAGCTATGTCTATTTTGATAGAATTCCCTTGGTAGAAAGATGTGAGAGAATTTGTAGAAATTATCTTAGCAAAGAAATAGCCAGCTCAACAGGCTCTGCACATGGATGCATGGTAAATTTATATATTAAAGAAAGATGACAACCTAAAAGTGATAACTTAAATTACTTCTGATATTATTTCTGACAGTTTTAGCCTACTCTTGAATTTTATAATAGCGTTGGCAGCCATTTTGTAGATTTTCATGCATGGATACTGGGAGTTTTCCCAAGCGTTGAATTTGGTTGAATTCTCCCATTGAATTTTGGTTGAATTATTGCTTCAGGTTTCTGTGCAAAAGTTTGTTTGTTAGGTAAAATGTCCAGCTCCATCAAAATTTTTTACTGTACAATGTACTAAATAATTTCCCATCTCCCAATTTTTTCATGCCTAACTGCCATCTCGCAAAGTATTATATGGGACCATTCATAATTTATCACAGGGTGGAGTAGGAGGATTTTAGACGGGCCATGAACTTTTGTCACAATGTTTGGAGGGGGGCTATCAATTTTTTCACACACTTTTTAGAGGGGGGCATCAATTTTTTCACAGAAAATTTACCCCTATTTTTAGAGAGTCTGTACTAAAATTTCCTGTTTTTTATATTAAGGACAATGACAATGACTCTGACAATGATTGTGTTAACTGTTAGGCGGGGGGTGGGGTGGGGTGGGTGTCATCACATGGAATTGAGAGGGTTACCATTTTTTCACAGAAATTTGAGGGGGCTATCAATTTTTTGACAGCATTTTTGGAAAATCCTCATACCTCACCATGTCATAAATACTGAATGGTCACTAACTCCCCCCCCCCGAAGGGGCGGACCATTTTCACACGATGACGCTGACAATTTTTTTTTCAATCAGTACTTTAATGTCAACATTTTTTTTTGCATAAAAAATTGACGAGGACTTCTATAATTTTAATTAATTTGTATTTATTACTAGTGTATTAAAACAGCGTGGATTGTATTGAAAATACTACTAATATTTATATGTCAATGTTGAAAATGAATCGAAATAAATTAACGCTATTCACGTGTGAAGCTTCAAAGAACCATATACATTTTTACCTCACCTGTCTGATCGTCAACTCGTTCACAGTTGTAAGCCCATCATTATTTTGCACAATAGTTTCTTTATTTTCATTCATTTTTCATCAATCTTACACACTACTTGTATGCCAACAAATTGTCATTCCATGGTGGGAAAATTGACCCCGCCTCATATCCATCAAATTTTTAGTATAAACTGTACATGTTGCATCTTTTTTTTTTTTCAATTTTCATCAAATTTATACATGGTATATTTGCCTATATGAACATCATTCCATAGTTGAATCATGCTCCTGGGGTCCATATTTTGTTGTAAGTATAAACCTAAGCTGGATTATTGTTTATTCGATTTTCTACAAATTTACACACAAATGTGTATGCCTATGTGAAAAAAATGGTAAAATATTCAAATACGCGGCCTAGATGCATCACTGTGACAACTGAACTTCCTCATATTTGGTAATGCGCAGCTCATAAGTAATACTGTGAAGATCTGATGGCTTGATATTTGAATATACACACCTGGGCGTTTAAACGAGAACTTTTTCCATCGCCAAAGGTCCAATAAGTAGCCATCATCGGTTTTCACGGCTTGATCACTCACACTGCCTTAAAGTCCTTGTTCATATTGCGTATATAATCGTGAGATATGACGATGATAAGTAGCATTTTGCAGATAAAAGCTCATGGGCTTTCATGCACAGGGATATGGTACACAGAATATGCTGATTGCATGCAAAGAACGCTTCATGTAATTATGAATACATTATGGATACTAAAAACTGTTGGTAACATATTGAATTTTTAAGCGATAAATGTAAAAATAAAGTTTTCGACTCAATTGTATATTGATAATCAGGTTGTGAGACCTCTTTCGTAGTACAAGGAAGATGTCACTGACATTCAAAAAAAAAATTTTTGAAGGAACTTCTTCATTCATGGTATAATATGTACTGTACAATGTATATCATTTCAGTGTGAAAATTTGCCTTTGCATTAAGAGAAAGTAGATGATAAAGTTTTTGGCATATTCAGAATATTTGTGTTAATGTTTGAAATACAGAATACAGAAGAAATACAGCATCACTGCCATCAATAAACTTACTGTAAGTAAAAATGAATGTAAAAAACGCATAAAGATCGACATTTGTGCAAACATTTTTTTTCTTTTACAAATGAAACAAATTTTTTCCTTTCTAAATGAGAACAAACAATCTTTTCCCCATGTGTGCGGTGAACAAACATTTTTTTCCATGTTTTACTCGCGCACCCCCCAACTAAATAATGGTCCACCCCTAAGGAAATTAAACAAACACCCCGGAGTTAACTCCCACCACCTACCCTCAGATTATATGGTGACGGGTGTCTTTTAGACTTATAAAAGTTGCTTCCCCACGCCACATGCTCCCGTCCCAGCCCTTTAAATGCACCGACCACTGGTCACTATCAATCATTGCAGTGCGCAGGACAGTACGTATATGTAAGCATGCGTGTGAGTGATTTAAATAGACCGCGCCTTTTGAAACGAAAGTCACGTGACGTAGTATTTGGTCGTACAAAAATGGCTGATTCTGCCCAACCAAAACAACGTAAGATTGAATTTGAAACAATGGGACTTTATTCATTGCCCACGGAGATACTGGAAGCTATATTTTTGGAAAAGTCACTAGATATAATCGACATTGCAAATCTATCAGGAGTATGCAGGCGGTTTAATGAAATTTGTGGCAGTGAAATCATTTGGGAGACAAAATTCCAGCAAAGGTAACTATTCCGGTACATCATCATGCATTGCCATTAGATCTATAAGATAGTTCTCATATTATTTTGTTAATTAATGAGTTACAGAGTATGTATGAAATAAAATACTAGCATAATTGTATTGGGCTAGTATGTATGAAATAAAATACCAGCATAATTGTATTAGGCTAATCATGGCACATGCAGCGTGCAACATAAACAATGACGCACGTGTGTATCATCTTGATATTTGTGCAAATGAAATAGATCTATATGTGCATATAAAATAGATGGTATATTACAATTCTTTATCGGTAATCCTCATTGGAAGTAGGCCTATATTGATTCTGATTCAGATCGACGTCATCTGATAACAAATTTAAGTCATAATCCAAATTAACAAATTCCCATCAGATCTACTCAACACTATGTGAAGTTGCTAGAACTGTACAATTTGCTAAGGAAAGTTTTCTATACAGATCTTCAATACACATAAAAGGCTTTGTTGTGAAGCAATAATGAACGCTTTAGAGGAAGTGTTCAAGTTATTGAGGGGGTCATAGCAAAAATGTGATAGATTTGCCCTAAATCTTGACCGTGAATTGCCTGTATTTAAGTGTGTGAAATGGGATAAAAATTTGATGCAAGCCATTCAATTACGATTCCTGGGGATAGGTGAAAGACAATAAAATGTATTGATGATTGGTGATTAAGGAAAAAATGTTGGTGAATGGATTTTCAACAAGGCTATATACCCCCCTCTTTATTAACAGAGCTCATGTTATTGGCACATATATATGGTTGATCATTATTACTTTTAACTCCACAGGAATGGATATGTTTGATGTATCAAATAGGACATAGGAGGAGGAAACAATCCAGATATTGATTGGCTATATGTTTACTTAATGACAAATTAAGTTTTGATATACATATTTGCTCATGAACGTTAGGAATAGTATTATTCAGGCAAACTGTTAAGTGGTGTTTGCAATCGGGGATACATTTTACGGTAGTCACAACTGCACCTCGTGACCTGCCCATAACAAGAGCAATCTTAAACGTCGAACGTAAACAGGTGGAAACGATCACCAAAACAAAAATTAGAAATTGTAGTATTTATTTAATGAAGATTGTACTCAAGTGTTGTGAAATGATAAAATATTGATTATGTTTTGATAATCTGGTGAAATATTTCATATATTTCTATTATTTATTAAGAAAATTACATAATAATTTCGACCACATCGTTAGCTGCCAATAACTTGAGCACTTCCTCTACATATTTCTGACGAGTCACACTTTTCTACTTGACCCTGACCAATGTCTTTTCAAAAGTACAGCTTACATTTTAACTGTGTTGGTAGATGCGGTTGTCATTCTCACAGCTGTTTTTACAACGACACGGCTCAAAATTATGTGTTTGTCGGTTTGAAAATGCGTGTTGGAATGAGGGCTTCCGAATCTGTACGATTTATGTTAGAAATGCTAATAACATTTATTATTACAGATATCCATCGATGTTTGAGAAAGTTCTTCTAAGAAATGGCAGTCACGAAAATGTGAACATTGATTGGGAGCAAGAGATGAAGAACCGCTTTAGCGTTGGTCAATACGTAGAACGAGAGGTTTGTATTAATCTTCATTGTAGAAATGAGTAGATGTCTTGCTCAAGTTATTCGTAGTGCGTAAGTTATTGGCACCACCCAAACATCCGTCGATCTCTAATGTAACACATAGTTGTTATGAAACGTGCTAGACAGAACTACCTTAGAGTTTAGAATTATTTTTGTTTAGTGAATCTAATACAGATTATACAGTCATAGTTTTTGGAGGATGCCAACAACTTGATCACTGCCAATAACTTGGGCAGAATATCTATTTTAATTTTCATTCGAGTATGTAGCACTGTGGCTATTCCAAAGACAGACTCAGTCACTCAACACTCAATTGATAGGATCAAGTCACTTTCATGTATAGGTACATGTGTTAAGATAAATACTCCAAAAAAATCATTATGCATTTATAAATAAATGTGTCGTTTAATTGATTGAACTGCATTGTGATTTCTAACCAATTTCTGTGTCTTTTCATCACCATCAATATTAGTGCTGTTTTCTTGAAGGTGGCGAAAATGGAAGTTAAATTCTACCATGTAGAAATTTTATCAAGCGACCAGCTTGGGAAACTCTTATCAGAACTGGGGAACGGATCCTGCGTAAGAATGTACGCAATTGATGCACTGATCCAGAGTATAAACAGAAGAAGAAAGTAAGTATTCAAACATCGCTAATTCGGGGTTGGCATCAATACATATCAACTTGACAAGTGATATATATCAACATTTATGACATTTTTTTGCGAAATGAAATAAATGTCCTATGAATGTGCTAAATATCACTTTATAAGATTTATTTTCATCTTTTCTGTCACATTTGATTTTTTTTAATCTGTATATAGAATACTTATTTTTCTTACATTTTCCATATATACTGAGTATTCTGATAAAATGTGTTTTAAAAAAAATATTGCATCAATAATGCAATCAAACATGTCATAATTGTCAAAGAATGCATAGAATAAATGTAAATATCAGTACATATCGGAAATGTTGATTAATATTATAAATTTTGGCATTTATTGATATTTATTTGAAGTGTCGTGACAAACACAAATCCGAATATTTATGAGCAAAAAAGTATCAAAGATGGCAGAAGTAGTAGAAAATATTCCTATTTTTCGCTTCTCCTGTTTATTTTTTTCCTGTTAATTGTAAGTGTCATAGTTTCAGCTATGGAGCAGTTCCAAAAAAAACCATGATGGCCGTAACTTTGTTTCGAAATGTTACGATTTGTTACGGTGTATTATGTTCATTCCTCTAATTTTGTTTTGTTTCTGTCAGTACTGTACATGGGATTGTTCGCTGAATCTTTCTATCTCCTGTGAAAAATCAATTTTAGTCAAGTTGATTTCCTTTAGTAAAACCACTGGTCGTAATGAATTTTCAATCAAAATGCCACCAAACAACCAAGAAAAACCAGAATTTGAAATAAACTCACTGGATTTCTATATTTTTAATGATATAACTAATTTTGAGAAATCCATTTTAAACTTAAGATGTCTTAGTATTTTTGTTGTGGCCATTGGAGACTAATAGTTGCATTGTGATGTGTTGATATTTTATCGTAAAATACTATCAAGGCGTTATAGGGCATAACATGCAGTTATGCGTATATTGTTTTTAGATACGCTTTTCAATTTTTTCTCAGGGCTGGATTTTAGGAGAGCGATCAAACAATAATTGAAGTTTTATATATTATTTAGAAATATCAGGTTTGGCAGGTTTCTCCCCAGTTTTTCCTCATTTTTAGTGGAGAAATTTGGCTCAAATTTCAGAGAAGACACTATTTTGAAGCATTTTTTCCACATTATTTCTTGTAAATTATATAAGAATACATTGTAAAAATCATAAATAATAAAATATATCCTGTTATTTTAGGAGTGGTCAGCAGAACTTCACTATAAGTTACTACCAAAGGAAGCTCCTGGCTTACTTGCAGAAAGAGCAGGTTAGCGAAGACCTACGAAGTTTTTGTAAGAAGAATACGCAGGTGCTAGAGAAAGGTATTTATCTAGAAAACTTCTTTTTTGGCTTTCTGATTGTCAATACATGTTAAAGTGATTGGATTATGCTTACAGACGATCTCAATGTGATTCTTGTTTATTTCATGCTTTTTTTGTATCTGCAACTGGTATACAAGACTAATTTTCTGGTACTAGACATAATAAAGTTGTACCCCCATATGTATCAAATCCTACACTTGGTCGCTTTCCCGATGTTCTTGTAAGGACCCAATAATATATATTTTTTCAACAAATGATAGTTTTATTGTATTTTCCATTTGGGTGTGCAATAAGCAAGGAAAGAATTTTGAAAGTAACTATTACAGGGCCACGGATAGGAGAAAAATGATACTTGTTCGTGAGATGGGTATCCTGAGAAATATACCCGTCCTAACTGAATTTTACACATCCAAATCAACAAACTATTTAATCTGGGGTGACTGAGAATACTCATGCATCAGACAAGTAACTCAAAATTCTTACCTGTCCTGACAACGCAAATACCAGTCTCGGACTATATGTATAGGACCCTGTGGCCATGTATTATTAACGTTTTTGAAAAATACAAAAGAAAAACAAAACAACAAAACGATCATGAGACCAAGTGCTGTGAACCAATTCAACTGGGTTTTCAATTTCATCATCATGAACGGCTAGGACTTGGTTGTCGTGCTCGCAGGATTCCCCTGCATACCGCAACATGCCTTTTTCTTTTTCTCTAGAGTACGATCGATGCATCGTTCAGTTACTTTTATGATGCTGTTTATTTCTTTGATGTTAATATTCATTTTAAGTTCATTTTCAATTACAATATTTAAAAACAAAATTTCCACCTTGTGTGTAGGTGCGCTGCTGGTCAGCCAATACTTCCAGCCCCGCAAATACCTGTCTCCGCTGAAGCTGTCCCGCAAACTTGACGCCCTGGCCGCGGAGGTCATCGCCCGGCTCAAGGACAAGCACCCCGACCACCCCGCCTGCCAGCCAAACACAGACAGCTCCCCGCTGCCGGGTAAGGCTCCGCGCTTCGCTCTCAGTGGAATGAGGGCTCTAGGTACGGACAAGGGTGAGCTCTGATCCTTAAAAACGTCTTATCATGTAACGTTTATAATTGTATTGTTTCCATCAATATATTATTTTATTTCACTATTTTTATAATGTATGGAGTTTTATATTCTGCAATAAATTATTGTTAATGTGTTTTCGTGGCAAATAATAGCTATTAAAGAGTGTAATATTGCTAGAAATAGTCTTCAAAGGTATTAATATCTCTTTTAATATTGTTATTTTTTCTCATCTTTTAAGCATGATAAAAACACTTATAAAAGCGCATGGTTTGATTTCAATAACAGGTCTTTTTTTTTGCTTCTGGGGAGGTCTTAAACAGGTCTTTAAAAATCTTATTTTGGTTCTCTAAAAAGATCGACAGCCTGTGGATCAATCTCCGCAAGTGTTGTCGCAAATCTCTTGCTTACTATTGATCGTACTTCAATTATCCACTCACCTTTTGTCGCGTAACTTCCTTTAACCAAAACTGATTTCCTAGAGTAACAACTGTTGGTGCAGAATTGGCGAGTGTAGATCGATTTCATGGCAAGATATCACTGTATATTGCATAAAATGTAAAATAATCGAATATGTGTGTATTATTGAATGCTGTTTACATACTGCAGCAATATGGTGTTGACGTAACTCACTGGTAATAATATTTTCTAAAGAGCTAAAGAGGTCATGCAGCATATTGTCAAACACATGGCATATCTTGGCCTACAAGGTATTAGTTCACATGATCTTGAAATCTGCCATTTTTATGATGTAAATAATGGACAGACAGACTATAGCATGCGTTGTGTTACAGTGTGTGGGAGTGACCGCTGGCTCCCCCAGGACAGTCTTGTCATCCTGGACGCCATCAACGCTGTGCTCTATCAACAACGCGGCTTCACGGGAAACAAGGACGACTACTACAACTTCAACAACTCCCTCATCGATAAGGTAGCCTCATAGCTCGCACTATAATTTGCTTCAGCAATGCAGAACAGATTTCTAAGGGTCCTGATTTTGACTGTCCTAAAGTAGTTGTTATCCTCAATCAATTAGTCAGGTTTGGTTTGGTATCCACAATCACAGTATTACATGTAGGTGTCATGGCGATGTTTTAACGAAATAGCCGAGTCTGTTAGGGAAGCTACCGTTTATAATGGTCAAGGGGGATATTTGATAAAAAGTAACCATTATTGTATTATCTTCAGCTCCCCCTCCCCCCCAACTATCCATTCAAAGACCTTACAAAAATAATCAAATTGACTTTTTCAGACCGCTTGATGTTAAATTGGTAGCCTTGTAGAAAGTGATTTATCAATATTACCACTGCTTTGGGCATTAAATGTAATGTGTTTTGAATGACAATGCTGACTGTCCTGTCGAACATTTCGTACAGTTACGTACACTGTACGGTACAAAACTAGTTTTAGCCGTACGAAACCCAACCCTGGCTTTTGGCGAACATTTCTTCAGGATAGGTTTCATATATATTTACATATACAGCTGACTGTCGTAATGTAGTAATGACTGTCTTGTATTACTGACTGCCCTGTTGTAACACTGACTGCTGTTGTAGGTACAATAAAAGTTCAAATAGAGTCAAAAAGGTACGAAATATTTACTTTTTACAAATTTTTGCTCCATCAGAGCTTCTTCCTGAAAAAGCTCTGATGGAGCGAAAATTTGTAAAAAATAAATATTTCATACCTTTTTGACTCTATTTAAACTTTTATTGTATTTTATTTTGGTACGAGCAGCACCTAGAACATTTTGTAATACTTCTGATTATTTTGCTGCAACTTTAACATCATTAATAAGCAATTTTACCTGAAGAAGCTCTGATGGAGCGAAAATTTGTAAAAAAAATAAATATTTCGTACCTTTTTGACTCTATTTAAACTTTTATTGTATTTTATTTTGGTACGAGCAGTACCTAGAACATTTTGTAACACTGCTGGTGTAAAGAATTTATTGGATACCAATAGAAAGCAATGTTAATACCATTTTGGCGAGACTTTCGTTGTTTCGCAATAACTTTCGGGCAAAAAATCTCAGAGGGTCACATGACCACCATGGTGGCGGCAGTCATGTGACAGCAGTGTCGAGTCCACGGGGGGCAAGTCGTAGCCAGCATTCGGCCCGAAGAAGTTGTTGCGAAAACAACGAAAGTCTCGCCAAAATGGTATTAACATTGGTTTCTATTGGTATCCAATAAATTCTTTAAATCATGAATAAAGAAACCCAGGATGAATGAAACATACATTGAGTTACTGCTGTTGTAGGTGCTGCGTTGTGGGCGCGGCATCCCGATCACGCTGTGCGTTGTGTACGCGGCGGTTGCGCGGAGACTCGGTGTCGTCCTCAACCCCATCAACTTCCCCGGCCACATGCTGCTCACCTGGACACAGGGGTCAGTGCCAGCGGCAGGGTGGGCGGGTGAAAACGTGCATTTTTCTAGAAAAACCCAACCCACCTGGGTTTTTATGGCCTTTTCTGGGTTTTACCAGGTTTTTGTAGGTTTTTCTATATACATGATCAATATAGCGAGAGTGGTCAGTACGAGGGTCAGGGTACTGTGGGTGTGAACAGTGCATGGGTTCACTCACTATAGGTGTGAATACTGTAAAACTAGAATATTTTGTGGCTATTAAATTTTGCGATTTTCATTTATAGATTATTTGCGACTATTTAATTTTGCGATTTTGGTTCATCCTGCACCTACTTTGCATGCTGTTTTTGCACCTACCCTCGAAATTCGCAAATTAAATCGTGCGCAAACATTTCTAGTTTTACAGTAGTACGAGGGGTAAATTACTAAGGGTGTGAATAGTACAAGGGTCAAGTTACAGTGGGTGTAAATAAAAGTTTGGGGTGTTGAGCAAATTAAGTCTCTTTGTGTGCAGTTCAGTAGATGCTCATTTTATCAATGATGCTTATTATGTTGATGAGACGTTGGCCTTAATGAAGATATCTTGAAAAGAAGGAGAAAATATTTGGTTCTTGGAATGGTGGGATTTACCTCAAAATACTTATTAGTTGATATGTAGAAAGAAATCAATTTTTTTCTATTCAAAAGTATTTAGTAAAATTCACTTGAAAATAAATATTTGTTAGTAATTATTAGTAATTAGTGTTAGTGCTTTTAGTAAAGAAAATAAATGTTGAATGGTGAAGAAGAATACTTCTTTCTGACATGTATACATCTTCTCAGTGTATATAATCTCGAATAATAAGATACTGCGATTCTGACCCGTAGTTGCCTTGTAAACTTATCACCAGAAGTAAGTACATTCTTGTAGTTTTTTTGCAATTTTATAACATTTTTTTAATATTAAATTAAATTATTTCTGCCATTTTTAATATAAAAAATGTGACTCATGATACTACTTCAAATATACGGTACATCTTAGAAAATGTTTTTGTAATTTTTCCCATTTTTTCTTTACAATTGACATAAGATTTATTTAAATAATATTTTGACAATGATAAAGTATGAATATAAATATTTCTTTTGGTACTGCTCCAAATATTTACTATTGTCAAAACCTTTTTACTAAATTTAGTTGACTGTCCTGAGTTGGTAATCAGTGTTGTTTTGTTTCAGATGCGATAACAGAATTTACAGTTGGAATTTCTTTAGATATAGCGAATGCTACTAGTAGATGTAAGATTTTGAGCAACCACGATGACCGTCCTGATGTCATGTTGACCGTCTTGATTGTGGTGTGGTTGTGTTTTAGGCGCGGAGAGGCTGAGCGTGTGTGGTACGTGGACGTGTTCAGCAAGGGTGAGCGCCTCACTCTGACCGAGGCCTGCACGCAGATGTCCGTCATCCCTGGCGACCTCACAGACAGCATGACCAACCCCATGTCACCCAAACACGTACGCTTCTTTTATATTTGGGCGTCTGCTCTATATTATGATGATATTTCATTGTATTTGTGTTTTTGCTCTTTTTTTATAATGCCTTGTTATTAAATGGAACTAAATTATATTTTTGCTAAAATTTACCAATTTGATTTGATTGTAATGCCAATTTGTAAATGTGAATTTCTTCATATAATATCATACTTAGTATATCAGCCCCGTCACCCCCTTGTCACCCCAAAACGTACGCTATTTGATTTAATATTATTTATTTTTTGTAATTCAACATGTTAAAATGCACATTACAACAAATTAAGAATAAATAGAATATAAGAAAGACAAGCAAAACATAAAAAAAATTGAATAATACTGATCACAGGTGAACAAACATTTTGGGAAAATGCTGATATTACTGACAATAGATACACATAATTTGTGCAAAAAACATGAAAAATTACAGAAAAGTTTATGTTTCATTGTGTTTGTGTTTTTGCTCTTTTTATAACGCCTTGTTATCAAACGGAACTAAATTATTATTACTTTCTTATTTGCTAAATTGTATCTGTTCAGTTTGATTGCAAGGTAAGTTTGTAAATGAAAATTTGTTTGTCTCTATATTGTAGTAATATTTTATTGTTAATAGCGTGAAGATTAGACATCCAGGTTAATATATATTATGTAATATTTAATCTATACAACTGGATTATGTACCATGAAAACCGACGTTTCATATGGCATCCGCCATATTTCTTCAGTGTTGTGACATATGACGTAATAGACTATCATGACAAAACCCTAAGCTACTTGGGTGCTGCTCTGCCAGGGCTGGGTCCCACGCTGAGAAGAGTTCTACTCTCATAACATCTCGACAAACCCTACGCTACATTGAGGCAGAAACTAGTACACCCTAAGGACAAAATCAAGAAAGAAATAAGATCCAACATTGTATACAGACTGAATTGTGAAGATCCCCAATGTAATAACACGTATATTGGAGAAACGAGCCAACCATTGAAAGAAAGGTTTAAACAACACCAGAGAGCCAGCGCTAGTGGGTACTCTTCTGCGATCTACCATCACATTCAGCAACACCATGCAAGGACATTCTTTCATCATGGAAACGACAGACATCCTGGACAGAGAACCTAGGTGGTTTGAGCGGGGCGTAAGAGGGACAATCTACAAGAGATTTCATCAACCTTTCTTGAACATAAAAGAGGGACTTAGAGTAGAATACTCTTCAGCTTGGGACCCAGCCCTGGCAGAGCAGCACCCAAGTAACCAGCCCATCTTCGGGTTATTTCATGATAGTCTATTACGTCATACATCACAACTCTGAAGAAATATGGCGATGCCATATGAAACGTCTGTTTTCATAGTACATAATCCAGTTGTATAGATTAAATATTACATAATATGTTATTTTATTATGTTTGTGTTTTCTCTCTTTTTATAATGGCTCTTTATTAAGATAAAAAAAAAAATGTTTATTAGTTGAATTTTTGATCACACCTATGTCAGCCACAAGTGTAAGTTTGTTTAGCTGTACTATCGGTCATTAATCTAGATGTCTGACGAAGGTGAAATCCTGTAATGTTATTTATAAAACTTGTACAGATGTATATCCAATATAGGCTAAATGTAACATTTTTGCCATAAATTTAGTAGATTTTTATATAATGTAATATATAGGTTATTACAATAGTTAAAAAAATAATAAGGCGTCTGATAAACCCTTAAAGGGTTGGGTATTTAGTATTCCGTTTCATTTGTTCAGTATCTTATATATGTACAATACTATGTCACTATGATAACCAAACAAACAAATTATTCACCTAGTTATGTTATAAGCCATCAAAAAAAATGGTGACACTTCTTTACGTGTGCTTTAATGTTCCAAAATATTTTAAAATATTTCAAAATGCTCCGAAATATTAGCATTTTGAAATAATTTTGAGCATTTTGGAACAAAAAGCGTCACTGTTATGTTTTGACTATTGTTGAATTGCTATGAGGACCTGCTGCACTCTTAGTATCACTCAAATTGACGTCTGAAATGTTTCACCAGAGATTGGATTATCATAATTTATTAATTTATGCGACCTAATTCTTAATTTAACCTTTATATTGTGATTTCTTATATGTAGACTATTCAAACTAGCAGGATAAACACATGTACTTCTATTTGTGTTATAAGCATAGAAAAGTGCAAACTGACAGTCTGCAAATCTTTAGCAAAAAAATCTTTAGCAATGGTTGGATTGAACACTTGGTCTAATTCAAATCCTGAATTAAAAACTCTCTGCGATTGGTTCACATTTTTAATGAGCAATAATTATGCCTCAGAGGTCATCATATCTTGACATCTGATACTCAGAGTGACCTAGCAAACTATAATTACCCATTGTGTGCTGATTTCTCGGCTGCTGTTGCAGGTGATGGTGCGTATGGTGCGTAACCTGATGGCGCGTGCTCACGACGACGTGCGTCTGCGCGTGGCGGGCGCGTCAGAGCGGCTAGCCTCCATCACCCGCGCGTACCTCGCCCTCAAGCCGGACGACCACGACGCGCGCATCCAGCTCGCCACGCTCAGCATCAATAACAGCGCAGACATCGCGCAGGTGATTGGGGGGCGGGGGTCTACAGGGCCACGATTAGGAGGAAAAAACAACTTGTCCATAGGGACTGGTATCCTGAGAAATGCACCCGTCCTAAATAAGATTTACGCGTCCACATCGTCATCAAATTCCATGTAAATACAATTGATCGGGTGACAGAGAATACTTGTCTATACTCAAAATTTTCACCCATTCTGACAACAAATATGTCCGTCTTGGATGATAGGATGGGAACTTATCTGTGGCCTCAAGGTCTAGGAGACCATATGTCATTGTCGAAAACCTTCATAAACCACTAACACAAATCGCCATAAAGAGACCATCTTTCTATTGGGAACTTTGGAGGTAATTTCCAGAATGATCAAAGTTAAAATGACTATTCAGATCCATCCAGCTTGCCAGGCTCAGCATTAACAACAATGCCGATATTAGCACAGGGGACCAGGGGGGCATGGGCTCCTTAAAAACAATTGTTTTGTATTTTTCGGGAAAGATAGCTATTAGTTTAAGCATATCTATTTGTTATCTGGAAGAAATACCAATCTTTCGCTATTTCTTGCGAAGCAAAAGAAATACCAAATTCGCTATTTTTTTCGCATATAATTTGTAACTTTCTTACTTAATGATAAGTACTGTAACTGTAATAACAAAATAAGTTTTTTAGCAGCTACAGATGTTTGCATACTTAGCAAATTCTCTGCAATAGTAATGTGTTAGTATGTCTCGTATTTATGTATTAATTTGCATTGATCATTTTAAAATTCTGTTACGAAAAGCAATGTACAGATTTAAGTTGAGATTAAGTATGTTTTATAATACTGGTAGTTTTGCCAGGAGCATTGTAGAATGTACTTATTTTAAGCACTTTTCTTCAATATGTAGAGTCTTGGGTAGCACGTTGCTTGTGTGATATTGGTATCTGTGATATGCGATAATTTCATCATCAATTTTCTGTACTTTTAATCAGATGCAAATAAATAATAACAGACAAATATGGTGTCTGTGTATTCACTGCTACTAGTCAAATCCAAAATCAAACATCAAAAACCCCAACCTCAAATTAAAGTTATAAAGTTTCTTTGTTTGTCTTTGGTTTTTGTTGTTTTTTTTGTTTTTTTTTTGGGGGGGGGGGTCATTTGACTAGTAGCCGTGAATACACAAATACCATGAACCCCAATGCTACGTACCTGAGTCAACACAACTCTCAACAGACAAATTGCATTGTATTGTGTAGGTGTTTTATTTTACGTAATGCGTACTGATGCAAATAAATAAAATAGAAACATATACATGTTGTAGGTGGCGCCCCTGCTGGAGCAGGTGCTTGCGAGCCGCCGTCACGACCTGCACGGAACGGCCAACTACCTGGTGCACGTGGCACGGAACTTCCTGGAGACGGAGAGACACAGCGAGGAGGAGAGGGCGCGGGTAAACACAGCTAGTGCTAGATCGTTGGTTTCTACTTCTTTTTCTGTGTGTTTGTTATGAATATAAAATTACTGTATTTTCTTATTTCAAAATAGAAGAGTAATTTCATGTAATTTACAGAAAAAGGCGTAGAAATCAACAATGAGACCATCTGTGTTGTCTAAAATTGCAAATCGTGTTAGATCGTTGTGGTTTTTGGTTTTCTTTGCTGCTGGGATCATCAAAAAGAGACAATTTTGTTTCCAGTAAATATATTGATTTAGAATTTTAAAATGTTTTCAAGCACATGAGGCTCCAGGCTCCTTTTCAAATGAACTATAAATGAAGACTGATAAATCAAAAAGAATTGTAGAGAGAACTCGGGTAACTGGCTTTGTTTTCAAATCAAATCTATTATAGATCATTATAAACAAGATGCCGTTTTGACGTAAATAAATATGAAGCAGACGTTTAAACATTTGAGAAGGGCAAGTATTGATACCACAATGTCCCATTGTGTAATGATCTTTGCAATGACCAAGGAGTCTTGAAATCAAGTGTCCAAGCTAATGGTTTTGTCCTTAGTTGTATAAGCGATCTATTATCAAATAACTACACAATGTTTCCCACAGTACACTTGGAATCATATGGAGTCACTTCACTTACATGCCCGTATAAGTAGATCTCGAGAAAATCATTGATGAGATCAACGGACTTGGCATATAAAATGCAAAATCTACGAAAGGAAATGTTAGTGTCTATGTAAATGGGAACATAACTCTCTCCATGCACATAGAAATACGACATTTTGAGTCAGTGTAAAAATCAGAATTTTTACAGCATTTTATTTTCAAGACCCCCGTGTGTTGATGAGACTTGCCCACATTATGACTTGCACCACATTACCTGTCTGAACTCTTACAACCATACTCACCACCTAGTTTACTGCGGTCATCAATTAACAGATTGCTTAAAGAATTTAGATCAAGAACCAAGTCTTATGGTGATAGAGCATTTTAAACAGCAGCAACTAAATTATGGAATAAACTTCCACTGTCCATTCGCCAATCCAAAGCTCTTTATCTTTTAAATCCCAACTAAAGCACCATTTGTTTAAGGACGCCTACAAGTGTACATGAACATTTAGTGGAATTTATGCTATATAAATTGTATTGTATTGTATGACAGCGTCCACACACAACAAAATGCAAGACCAAGGTGTCATTCCTTGAAAGGCAGTTGTTTGACTTTGTAAACTTGACGCCAAGATGGCAGCCATTGTGTGCAATAGTATGAGGTTGAAGAAAATTAATATTACAATATTCTGCTCTACTAGCATACTTTTCATGCATTCTCATGGACATCTTCACTTTCCAGATCCAGCCGAAGTTCTGGATCCAGAACCCGGACGTCCTGTTTAAGGTCGGCATGGTGATGAGACATAAAAGGTAACGTCCATGGCGTGCTACAAAACCTCAAAGTTAGATAGCCGCAAAATAATTTATGAATCTTCTTAGTACAGAATTTAAATGGTAAACTGGATGTGGTCTCATATTAAATTCAAAGATATATGTTTCTTCCTACTATGCTATATTCAATAAATAGTCCTAAATATTATTATTAAGTTTCTATTCTTGTTGAAACTAGTTTTAAGCCAGTAGGCTCCTTTTCACTGTTCATAACAATATTATTACTATTCTTCAAAATTTATATTATTTTACATTTATATTATTTATATCATCGCGCAATTAATATCATAAACAAAAAATACAACATTAACCCTTTACCACTCAAACGGCCTAAACCGTATAAAACCGTAAAAGGAATTATGGTGCACAATTTATTTTAATGTTAGGTTTTTATTTTAAGAGAATATAAAAAAGTTTCATTTGACAGCATTAATTTGCACTTAGAATTTTGCCATGTTTGCACATATCGCACTGAATACAAAAGGCTCAATATTTGATCACTTTGTAGGCATACTTATAATAGTTCAATCTTGATGAGAAATACATACTCGTGTTCCTAATAAATTCACCTTTATCAAGATATATAAATCCATTCTAAAAATACCTGATAAATATTTTTAATTATTTTCTAAATTACTGTTATGCATTTACTCCGACGCCGCGCTGCAAAATACCCCAATCCGAACCGATCCAAACAGGGCTTCTTTTTACCATTAGAAATGCGATGCTTTGTTTCAAAATATTTGTGAAATTGGGAATGTGATATGCCAAAATGGTTGCTTTATATTTTGGTGAAGAGATGTTTGATATACGAGCATTTTTATGGAAATTATGGCAGTTTAAAGTTGGCAACGCACCTCCGACAAACGGAAAGATTTTATGCGCGCTACGCTGCAAATATTTGCGAGGACACAAGGCCTGTCATGTAATAAAATGTGAGGGGTAAAGGGTTAATGTATTTAGTAATTCCATCGCTTCCCAATGTTTCCAGTTAAGAGGTTTTTATTGTAATCGATTCTCTACCCCCACAATAGGTATAGCTACATGGTTTCTGAAGTTCGCCCATTCCCGCCCCCTCGCTCATACAGATATATCGATTTTCCGAATGTCCATCCAGCTTCCCAACGTGTATAGTTAATAGAGGTTATACTGTGATCCATTCCTCTACACCCACCATTAAATGTCGAAGTTTATAACGACTACGACTGCGTGATCACGGCCGGGAACCATGCAATTAATCAGTGTATTTCTGTGTGTAGATTGGACAACCTGCGCCAATCAACTAGGTAGGCCTAATCTATTCCTCTACCCCCACCATAGGTACAACTACGACTGTGTGATCACGGGCTGGGACCCCAAGTGCAAGGCGGGCCAGCAGTGGATCGTGAGTAACGGGGTGCACACGCTGCCCCGCAAGGAGAACCAGCCGTTCTACAACGTCCTGGCCGGCGACGGCACCGAGAGATACGCAGCGCAGGGTGAGAGTGTAAAATTTTCAACAATACCCGTAAAGATTGGAAAGCCGTGGACTCAAACTCACAGTCTCCTGCTAACACCAGGCCAGTCGTTATGTGTTAGGCAGGCGCACTAACCACTGAGCTAACCTCCCTACGATCACTGAGAAGCGTTCATACTTGACCACATTGGAAATCCTCTACTTGGAATAATCCCTCGCCAAGTATGTTACTATTTCTGAAGTATTCTCTATCACCAACGTCGATCCTCGAATATTTCCTTATAGGCAGTTGTGGCACGTGCATGATACTACCAAGTAGAGTGGTATTTAAAACAATATTATATTAATTTATTTGTGAAATCAACATAACATTTTTCTCCGTACATTGCAGAGAACCTTGAGCCCCACCCCCACCCCCTGCACATCCCGCACCGCTCCCTGGGGCGCCACTTCACCCGCTTCCTGGGCGCTCATTACGAGCTGAACACTGCCAAGCGCCGGCACTACCCAGAGGACATCATCATGACAGGCGCCGACCGAAACTCCCCCGTCACCTTCTTCAACAGCTCCGACTCAGACTACTGATCAGCGTGGACGCTGACACTCAAACAGTTTTAGTATTAACATTATCAAGGGATGATGTACATTTTGTCAAGTTTCTTTGCAAAAGTGGAACATTGTTCTCTATTTCTTGACCCCTCCAAAAAAAGTGGAAACACTAAAATAGTTTTAGTAATAACATTATTGAGGGGTGATGTTCATTTTGGCATGCTCCTTTGCAAAAGTGGAACATTGTTCTCTTTTTTCTTGACCCCTCCCCGAAAATGTGTAAATATCAGATATGTGACATAATTGAAGAATAACTACATAGTGGTTCGCGACATTTATTCAAATATTACTTATATATGCCATAAAATGATATTTATCATATATGCGGGATAAAAATCATCATATTTATGTGTGAATTCTGCTGTGTATCTTTTTAATGCAACATTTAAGTAGTAAATAGTGGAATTCTTTTATGAAAAGTTTGAGCGCACACAATAAAATCCTAGACACACAAAATAATTGCGGAATACCTGACACTTGACCGACCCCACCCCCTCCCCAAAGTGGAACAATGTTCACCTTTTGTCGAACGCGACAAAATGTACATCAACCCATAGTAAGTAGTCACTAAATCTCGTGTGCAAATGTGGACTCTTGATGGTCATGTATGTTATTATTAGTGTATCAGAGACTAATTTTTTCTAAATCAATGGGTCCTATACAGTCGGATTCTTTTGTCGTCTTCTAGCATTTGAACTTACTTTGAACTTTTTTATTTTTTGTTTGTTTGATTTTTTGCCAAAAACTCACCTGTAGCTTTCCTTCAAGTCACGTGAGGTTTTTAACAGCGCCAATTTATCGCGAGGTTTTATTTAAATATCAAGTCTAAATGTTTGGTAACAGTAATTGAGGAATGAAATCACCATTTTGACTATATGCAAATGCAATAAAAATATTTTGCATTCTAGAACTTTATCGTTTGAAGACGTATATTGTCCTGCCCATTACTAAATTAACAACAGCGATTGGCTAATTCATAGTTTTCAAAATAAATTGCAACGTGTACATTACTCTTTGACCCCTATAGTAACATACAAGTCACTCAATGATATAAACGACAAAAATATGTAAGCTGTATGATGTTTTGCATGTGTGTGTGATTAGTGATCAGAATGTGGTGTGTGCTGAATGGAACAACTTGCTGATAAGCTGTAATTTCTAACTAAATTTGTAGAAAAACGCCATCTCAAATATGTAGGGATATCAGTAGATGGCCAAAATTTGATATTACCAAGTTCATACATGTTATGAAAGGAATTGAATGTAACGTTGAAACAGCAGACAATTCGATGCAACGTTGGGATAGGGAGGTTCTACTGTACTGCCAAATGAGTGTAAGGTGTGAGAGGTTTTTTCTGAGTGTCCTTTGATTTTTTATTAGAAAATTTGTAAATATTTAGCTGGTGATATGATGATCGAATTATTGTGGTAAAGTTTGAACATTTACACTTTAATGTGCAATATTATTTTTACATAATTTTATTTGTATTTGAATGATTTTCTTGTGAGATTGACGATTGGTTTTAAGTTTAAAAGGATCGCCTGGTTGGCATTGATTTTTAAAGGTCAATTTAAATCATGCAATTTGAGTCGAAGCAATTTATTGGTCAATTATTCTAATGGATTCTCACTTGCATATTATACAGTGTATGTATTAAGATTAAATCGACAATTGATATTTTATCTATGACTGCATGTTCTTTGGAATGTCAATTGTTTTGTGATTGGACCTTTGTAAATAAAAGTATTCATTTTTACCAGAAAAAATTTAAATGTTTTGCAAGAAGACTTAAGTTAAGTATTTTTAAATGATTGTTTCAAAATATTGAAGTAAAAAAACAAGACAATAGAATTCTTGATTGTGCAAAAATAGAATTGAGAAAGCATTAGATACATTGATAACAAGTACGCATATGTGTATTTCCTATTGCAATTTATATAGTTCCATATTCCATTAGCAGTGGGGCCAATGTTCAACTGTTAGTGTTACAAAACTGTAATGGTACCTGCTAGTTATCATGATACATGTGTACCTGCTCTTGACAGTATTTGAAAATGGACTATTGTACAGAGTCATTTACATGTATATTATTTTACTCTTAAAAGTAGTTCTAAACATTTTTATGTCATTTCATCTAACCCATTCTTAGACAACTGACGTGAGTCAATGTTGTGGAGGGACACTGAGGGAAAATCTGTGTTCAATTAACCTGGCCATGGTCATTGCTGAGGACAGGAACATGGAATTTTGGGAAACACATTTATAAATGATGCTAACACTCATCATTGACTGCAAAGCTGAAAATTTTTACAATAAAACTTGCAATTTTCATCTATAAAAGTAGTTCTAAATCATACTATTTTGTGGACTTCAATGGTTCATTTTGGTTCATCCTGAACCTACTTTACATAGGCTTTTAATGTTTGCTGACTATTTAAGTTTGCGTTTTTGCACCTACTCATGAAATTCGCAAATTAAATTGTGCACAAACATTTCTAGTTTTAAAGTACCTGTCTATTGTAACCTTTCTTGTACCCACACATGCTGTCACAATGCAAACCAACAGCCTGTTCAAATATGCTTTGCCAGTACAAATTGACAGACAAACTGAATGAAATATGTACACACATGTACATTCCACTTGCATACAGTACTGTCACCGTACAAGGACCACAGTTATTTCCGTAATAGTATTACTGTATTTTTCGTTTCTGGAAATAACACATATTAAGCTTTAATTACTGAAATTTCTAACTGCATGTACTGAATTGTCTGTATTTGCATGAGGTCCCATGGTATTTCCCGAATTTATTTCGCATGTTAAAAATCTAGTGTTTAAATCCCATCTTCAATGGCTTATGTCAGACTCTGAAGTGAGCTGTTTACCCATCATTCACGCCCGTTTGATATATATTATGCCCGATTTGGACTCCAGAAATGTGTGTGTCTGACCACCTGCATAGCACAAACATTTACACCATGTCTGAGCACAATGCACCCTCAGCGCAATGGGGGAAAACTCTGCCATAGCATATGACCTCACATTGTACAGAATATACAATCCACACACATGCAGCAGTAGGCACTCGAGCACATAATGGACGAGACTGGTTTAAAACAGAGAAGCATTGTACTGCATGTGTGTGGGTTGTGTAGAAGTAAAATTTGCAGTAAATCTGTATAGTGTGAAGCATTTCCGTCTGTAGAGATTGATTTCTGAGTTGAGGTTATGTGGTGTATCAAATGTGGTGCACTAGTTTGGGGTTTGCAAGGTGGTCAAACACAGGAATTTCTGCAAGCAGCATTTAGCAGAGTATACAAGGAAAGTGACCTTCTCTCCATGTTGTTCTTACTTCAGCAGTAAGTACTTACTCTAAATTACTGTACTCTGACGTGACCAGAACAGAAATTACAGTATTTCCGGGTGTTGTCAGAATTTTCGGGTGTTGTCAGAAAAGTCAGAAATTTCTATCGTTGGGCGGAATTTCGGCAATTAACATGATACGCTGTTTACGGGTATTTCGGTTCGCTGATTAACAGTAATTCCTGGAAATTAATTATTAAGCGTATAACGCGAAAACTGGTTGAGTTCAAGGAATTTTCTATAATTAATGTGGTCCTTAATATATGGTGACAGTGTACAGTAAAATTTTTGATGGACCTGGACAGTTTACCTAACAAACAAACTTTTGCACAGAAACCTGAGGCTCCAACAATAATTCAATCAAATTCAACCTTGGGAGAACTCCCTCCATGCATGAAAATCCAAGATGGCTGCCAACGCTATTGTGAAAATCCAAGATGGCTGCCACTGTCCGTATAATATATGAAGTTTGTTCATATGTGGTCTACAAATTGCTAAAGTACACCAACTTTATTGTTTTTAAACAAAGAAATCATTTGACCTTATTGTGATTTTCCTATCAAGACATTCCAAAATACACAGCAACAGTATGTTTATAATGTCAAACTATTACATTTTCCATAAGTACTTTACAGAGTTACATGCACATTTCCTAATACATAAAAATATACATGTATCATCATGTTAAAGTTACTGAAGGCACAAATTTTCAACTTTACAGTGAGAAAGTTACAAATTTAACCAACTTGTTTCCTCGTCATCCAGAATTTTGGTCTGTTTTCCTTTTTTAATTGATCGACTCTAGTGATATTCTTTCAACTTCATAGAACCTCTCTATCAAGACCAACAAGAGAGTGATCTGAAGTGGTCTCAATGGACCGGAGGGTTCACTATGAAGGTTCATGCCGTTCTAATTATGAAGGTTTGGAACTGTGAGGAATGGTTTTATGATAACAGTGGCCTCAAAAGAAAGGTTCGCTTAATTGCAGGTTCTACTGAACCTAACTGTTATTTGAAATGTCAATACTTCTCTACCTAAAACCTAGTGAGAGCAATCTGGTCACGGTCCTCTTCACAATGATCTTTTGGTTGGGCGTCGAAATGAACGAGAACATTCGGAAACAGAAAATCGTCACTAAAAGCTCTGTGATGGATATTAAAGGTAAAATCACCAGCCCATTCACCAATTCTACTACAACGGGATTGATAGAAACACCACCAATAGAAACAGAACTCATGACCAGAATGATCACCAGGACACTGAAGCTCGGGGAAACCTTAAGCACAACTTTCAAAGTAAGTTTCTGCAGTGCATTTGTTTTCTTTGTCTGTGCAAGTTTGCGCTTGACCGAGTGACAATACAACAGCACAAGAAGATGGGCTGTGATGTGGCCTGCTAGCATAAACCCATGCAAAGCAGTCACAGCAATAGCAAAAGATGTTGGTATGTTGGAGGATAGCAGCGAGCACGCACGTGTGTTCATGTTTACAGGATACAGCACAGTCCACGTGACCGGAAGAAGACTAGCCACGATTACCGCTGTCACCACAAGCCCATAGGCGTGTGCCTTGGTGAAAATCATCTTTGAGTGAGGCTGAGTGATGCTGACGCAGACCTTTGTAGCCAATATGAATGCCATTAAGGAGGAGAGGCTCAAAGACCAGAGCTGGAGAGCCCCAGCCATGCGACAGACCAGGGCCTCTTGCCAAAACACACTCACCTCACCCTTGTCACTCCATACGACATTGCTGATCAACAGAATGCACGGATAAACTGCAGTGACAACATTGCTTACTACAGAGCTGTACTCCAGGATGAGTTGGCTATCCTTGCCCCTGTCGGCTTTACGCGCCCTTTTCAGTGAATGAAGAGAGACAAACATGAACAGGGAAAATAACACTGTTAGTACAACAGCTGCTGAAAGCTTCAAAGGAGGCGATTCTATAATAAAGCTACATATATCCTTCTGAAGAGTGGTTTCAGAAGAGGAGCAATTGATAAGTGTAAACATGCAACACACAGAACTATGCATGGCCCCTAGTTCTCTTTATGCTTGACGGTAAGGCGTCCGTTGCTGGTGGGATGCATGTTCGAGTAAAATCATTTCCAGAAACATCAAGCTTTTGCAAAGAAATCATTTTTCCAAACACATTCCAAGATACAATGCATAAGTTATTATCGGTAAGGAATAGTTCACGTAGTTTATCTAAACCATCAAATGTTAATGTGTTGATGACTTTGATATCACTACTAATCAAACTTAACATCTTGAGATGAATCAAGTTTGAAAACATTCCATCAGGTAAGGGATCTAGCAGGCTCTCTGATACCTTCAAAATTAAGATTTGTTTATTGTTTGCATTTAGCTGTTTCAAGATTCCAATGACGGATGAATTGATTTGGTACATTACAAGAGATTTTGTGTATTGAGGTATCATGAGCGGAATATGTTCCCTGCACACCACAGAAAAGCCCTTGCAAGAACATGATGGAGGGCAAACCCCAAACAAGCTCACCAGCTCATCGTCAAGTGTTTTAGGACATTCTGTGTAGCCATCTGCAAGGTATCGATAATTTACAAATCTTTTTTCACGTGGGCATCGGAACGAAGATGGAATAGAAATAGAGTCACAGTCGACTAGTTCGTCTTCTCCTAATGCACAGTAAGAGTTGCCATCGCACAATTGGTGAAGGGAAAGATCCAGCACAGCACATTGAACATTAACTATACTATAGAGTAAATTTCTATCAGCGCACTGCAGACTAACATCAGCATCCCATGTCTTCAAAGCACACATATCATGTTTTCTTACTTTAGGAGCAAACAAATCACAAAACCTGTAAGAACAAAATTTGGGGTCTTCATCGCTTCCATCGGCACAGTCCTCAAAACAGTCACAGAGTTTAGAGGCCGGGATACAACCTGAAGTAGAGCACTGAAAATAGTGGTCAGAACACAAACAAGTATGTCTGCTACAGTCAGTAAAGCAAAAGTTGTGACTCTGCTCTGATTTCAACTTGCACACACCAGTATTGCAACTAATCTCATCAGCCTCATCAGGACAGTCTGTGATCCCATCACAAACATGGTGCATCAAAATGTGAGATCCATCCTCGCATAGAAACAAGTTTTCCCTGAAATCCCAAAAGGATGGCTTAACTTGTTCCCATGTCATATTATTGCTCAAAGTGTAGGATTTTAACATTTGGAGAACATGATTGAACCCATGAAGTGTTTCATGAGGAATGTTCTCGAATGTCTTTACATTGTTGGCCTCGGCACGTCGATCCAAGCATAAGACACCGACATCCTTTGCCTTAAAGTGACATGGAAAGATTATTGAATAGACTTTGAAAGAATTTGGAACCATCAATATTAGTCCACAGAAAGGAGTGTTTCTGCTAATGCCATAGACAGCAAAATTCAAATCTTGTTCACAGAGAATTTTCTTGTTTAGTGTCAAAATCATGTCCATATTGTCAAAGAGTGTCTCCAAACAAGTGTTACTGGTACAAATGGACAGATAATGGTGGTTATGGATTCGAAGGAAGTTTTCCATAGATTCACAAGTCCACGTGTTCATCTCCATTTGCAGCATGGAAAACTTAAAATCTACTATGAAACCATGCACTTGTCGTGCTTTCTCAATGAAAGCATTCGGTAGATAATTGTGAAAGGTATTATCGTTCTTTAGATACCATTTTGTACTTAGTGACTTCTGTGTTGATACTAATGTTAAGCCAAGCTGCTTGCACTTCAGTTTAGCCTCTTCCCCCATAAGTGTGAATGGTCCTAGTGCTACAATAGGCGGATTGAGCAGCTTGTCTTTCAGAATATACTTGCTTGCTGTCTTGTTGTAATGACCTACAGGTAGCCTATGGGATGGGCCAAGCTATGATTAAAAAGTGTCAGCTGAGAAGAAAAAGACATCTCTTCATACAGGTAAAATAATGATGTCTCGTCCATATCTTTGACAATGGGTTTGAAATCAGACAATAAGTTGGTTGTGTTTTTAGCATGGTCATTGTAAGCCAAAAGTAAGTCTATTGGAAGAAGCCAAATATAGCTCTTATGGAAAATTCTGTAGCTTATGGTTTTTGTAAGGTATATTGTTAGATTGACATATAGCATGCCATTTATATGCTCATGACAGCTCCCTATTTTGATGGTTAATGATTTGATGAAACAAGGATTTAGGATGAATTCAATATTTTTGGAATCTGATTGACTGTTGTATACACGGTTGTCTTTATAAATGTAATTGAAATCAGCAAAAATAGACACCTTGCTGTCAATGTAGCAATGGAAAAGACAATGGATTTCTCTAAGTGGGTGTGTCTAAGTGATGCACGTATCTGGTGTCACGAAAAACCACACGGATACGCCAATCAGATCTCTCCAGGAATAACTGTCTTCTAATAAATGGGTCTTTCTCTGTCTGAACCCATGAACCCAGATATAATATGTGTCAGCATACTTCTGTCGCAAACTAAATACACATAATACAAGACCTCCCATATAGCCTTCATTTGCTGGTTGTCTTCCACATATAAAACTTCCCTAGACATACTGTCACCAATTTGAAATTTGGTGTATAGTTCCAAGATGGAACTGTCAATGTTATTGAATCCTAGCGTAGAACAAACACCTAATTCAGACAGCCACTTTTTTGGTATCAGTTGCAGATGTTCATAGTTTGACTGTGGTCGACTCCAACACAAATCCAGATCTGTTGGGCGAAGTTGAAATGTTGGAGATGTTAACACCTGAAATATACTAGTAGCGTCAGTAAACATTTATATGAATCACATGGTTTGGACAATCTCAGTAGTACATGCTGTAGATGTGTGTGTGTGTGTGTGTGTGTGTGTGTGTGTGTGTGTGTGTGTGTGTGTGTGTGTGTGTGTGTGTGTGTGTGTGTGTGTGTGTGTGTGTGTGTGTGTGTGTGTGTGTGTGTGTGTGTGTGTGTGTGTGTGTGTGTGTGTGTGTGTGTGTGTGTGTGTGTGTGTGTGTGTGTGTGTGTGTGTGTGTGTGTGTGTGTGTGTGTGGTCATCAAGTTCTACCTTCACATTTAAATTTTAACTAATTTCCGCCTCACAATTAATGTTAAATCCATTTTACCACTTTTAGCATTGGCATAATAGTTTGTGAAAAGAAGGTATCAAATCAATTCATTAGTTTTTCTCTCCCATTGAAAGTCTTACGTTTTCCCATGATTTTTCATTTGTTGGTTTAATGAAAAAAACTACATCTAAAAAGGTCCGCGTGTCACCTAACTTTTATCTACTGTCAAGACATCCTTATTAATAAATTTATGAGAGTACCATCCAAGATGCACAGTTACATGTACTTAAAACCATGGTGATCGCAGTTTGCCCTGAACATTCAGTTACATTGCAGTTCAAGATCATGTATTAGACAAGATTAGAGAACCTAACTGCCTCCAGTTTCTTATTGCTTGTGGCAGCCATTTTGAATTGTGAACAGCCAAGTGTATATAGTGGCGTCACAACTTGTTTCTGGTATTTAAAAAATCATTATGCCCATACCAATCACTGTCAAGTTTCAAAAACTATTACCAGTGCACCATTGTTTAGAATTCCCTTCCCACTATAGGCAGCACACGAGCGTCCGTCAGTGAAGTTTGTAAATCATTCAGACTACTCTGAGTATCAGATTTGAAGTCTGAAATGTTTTATCAGGGATTGGATTATCATGATTTTTTATTGTATGTGACCTAATTCTTAATTTAACCTTAATATCGCGATTTTTTATACATACTATTCAAACCAGCAGGATACATGTAGATGCATTTACTTCTATTTGTCTTGTAAGCATAGAAAAGTGCCAACTGACAGTCTGCAAATCTTTAGCAATGCTTCCATTGATCACTTGACCTAATTAAAATCCTGAATTAAAAGGTCTGTGATTGGTTCACATTTTAATGAGCAATAGCTATGCTTCAGAGGTCATATCTTTACATCTGATAGTCAGAGTGCTTCAGACAATCATGGATAAAAAACAGAGAGCATCTGCTTACCTTTCGTTCATTCACCGTATACTCGTAGGAGCCCGTGAGTTTTGTCCCCTTGCAGGTTGCATTATATCTGTTGTTGTTCTTCCATCGTGTCACTACCGCTTGGTAACGCACGTTGATTCGCACATACTGCATGGAATCCACACGTATGTGCACATGCACAGTGTTTCCTGGTGAGAACCATTCTTCAATGTCAACATGACCACAAAGCATGAGTGCTGGCACCAGATTTGGTTCATACACATAGTCACACGTAGTACATGTACACGTGTCCATATTGGTAATAACAAAACAGTTTCTCTTACATTTGGCGTTATACCTTACGAACGAGTCATAGACAGTCGTGTTTAGAGAAAACAGCGGCAAAGTTTGTATGGTCCATTTGATGACCTTTGAAATATACATATCCCGGGTTATTACTCCACATGGCATCAAGTAGGACTTCTGTGTTTCGTTTTTGTATGTCTTGCACACCTCTAGCATGCGTTGTGCTAGCTTGTATTTTGAATACAGCAGCAAAAGTGTATTTTGTCCAGGTTGCACAGTAGTTTTTCTCGCCAGAATAGCCATCCACGTGAATCTGTGTAAGTCAAGGCTATTAAAGTTTTCTGAACCCGGAACACAGGTTTCACGCTCAGCGATACGGTAATTGAGTCGAAACTCCAACGAATACGTTCTTGGTCCATCTCTAGCATGTGCCATGCACACCATATGAATGAGTAGACATATTCGGATGACTCCAAACCTCTTGAAAGTCATGACTTCCACCCCGAGGGACTGCGACCTATCTTCATTGTCAGGAGTTCGCCCAAAGGCTGTGGAATGCTCTCGAGGTAGAAGATGTGCAATCAGATGATGACGATGAGGAGGTTAAAGAAGTGAGTTCAGAAGTAGTGATGAAAAAGAAGAAAAGCAAAGAGTAAAGAGAAAATTCGTTCGTGCCTGAGGAGTGGGGAAGAATAAAGAACATTCTCAAATAGGTTAAAAACGGATTAAAACAAAATATGATTACTTTATCCACAACAAGAAATTGTTTTAACGTTTAGATACTTGGAATGAAAGTTGTAAGTTATGTCCTTGCAATATTATCACATCATTTCAGCACATTTCGTTTTATTGAAAATATATTAGAAACATAAATATGAGGAAAAAAAATAGCGAGAATAGAACAAGCTCATTGTTTTTTCATGGAAAATTAATGCTCAACAATTAGATGATCAGGCGCAATCTTTTTGAAAATCAAAGTTAGTCATTCAATATTCAAACAAGTGATCCAAATGGAACAGTGAAAATATAACTTGCTTAAATAACCATGTTTTTAAAAATTAAATGGCAGTTCCTTTACAAACAAAACTAGATGGAAAAAGTGTTCAAAGACCACGGCGTCGTTAGAACAACGTTGATTTATGGGCAATTAAGATATATACTGAAACGATGTTTTCTTGGTAGAACAACGTTGACTCATGGACAATAAAGTTGTTTACTAAAATGTTTTGGAAATCATGATTAAAAGTACACAATTACAACATACCGGGGATTTAATCAGCCACAAATAATATGCCACTGTCTATATATTGATCTTATAGCAGCAAATAGCAAACTGCACCATTTAGTCTATTTTGCAGCTGATGGAATATTGATCTGTAATTGTGCATTCAATAGTAATAAGATTGTTGTAAATGGACCATAATTGCCCTGTGGAAAGCACAGTTTAATTGGCAGATTGCCCAAAATCGAATCACTGTGGTGTCACCTCAAACCTCATACTTGGGTAAAGTGTGAACGAAATTGGTTCATTGGTTCACCCTCTAGCTTATCCGGAGACAAGCATACATACATACATAGTTGCAAATGAACGAAACACAATGCTTTGCTTCAGCAGCTGAGCTGAAGCGACGCAATAACCGATATCATGTAGTAGATACAGGGGATGGCTGACGATAAGAAATTTATAACGTTTGTTGCAAAATGTCGAGGGTGGGAGACCACTATCTGGTGTTAAATATGTCCATTCTCAGGAAACTCTTGGTCAGTCTACGGGAATCACTTTCAATTAGTGCTATAGCCATGAAATATGACGATGCTGCCACTCCAATAATGAAAAATGGCAATCAAATTTCTTAAAGTTTTTTTTTTACCTAGTAAAGGCAAAATATCAGAAATGATAAGATCCACTTTATTCCATAAGTCCACACTTGTATAAACACTGCAAAGTTCGTGACAGATTTGAGCATAGGATTTTCAGATTTGGCAACGAATATTCCTGCGAACATTTCTGCGTTCATCCCATACGCGAGATCTTCTGTGTCAAGCTGACTAAGAAGTTACGTCCATTATAAATATTTTTCTGTAATAACGAGTTTGTTTTTGTTCTAATAAGAAAAGCTATTTCCTAGCTGAGCTCAATGAGACAGGATATGGTACGGTTCTTAAAGGGTAGAGGTCGATGCAAGTGAGAAAAAAAAAACTTTGCTTATTAGACTAGGCAGATATCAGAAAAGGTTAATTGTGGAGGCATTTCCTGTTTTCGGCTGGCAAATAACTTTTTGGCCGCATTTTTAGGTGCTAAATTGATCTAAGGTGTTTGCCCGGCTGTATTTTCAAAGGTTAGCCTATAAATGTGAAAAATTCAAAATGATGAAATAAGTTAATTTGTTTTAATTCTCTCAAATCTTTCACCATTTATTCTTTCAATCCTTTCGTTTCCAACTCTATAATGCCAACACCCAAAACCCTTCAAAACATTATCATCATAGCAAATCATATACTATATACATATAAAGCTATTTTACAATCAGCGAAAATCATGCACTCAATTATTCTTATAAATCTATTTCAAATGACTAAATTTACAAATTAAGATTCCCTACTATAAACATGGTTAATGTTTGACTTTGTTTTTGTTTTTGTTCGATGGACATTTAAAACTTCTAGTACTAACTAGATTTGTCACTTCAAACAAATAATAATGATATTCCATAACAGTTCTTGTAAATGCTGTGTCTAGGATTTATTCAGTTCAAGAAAGATATGATCTCTTTTTGGAGTTTCATGATGGTCCCTTGAAGGTTTTGGACTATGAAAAATTGCCTTATTATAGGAGTTGTATCAATAGACTGGTGATCCTTATTAGAATATTAAAGGTTCTATCTTATAGTGTCATGGCATTTGAATAGATATTAATAGGGCTGTATTCGCTATTTTATAAAAATAAAATTTCCTGCAAGGAAAAACAATTTAATTGCCGGACTCTACTTTGCTATAAGTGTGCAGTGTGGTTCATGCAGCAGTCAACCAGTATGTTAATTATCTTTTGTTTAAGTTTATTTTCCTTTAATACCTCAAACGTTTTTTTTTTTCAAAAGTTACACATATATACATCTATTACATTTTATTTTTGTGTGTTTATTATAGTGCTGAATTCGTATGTAAGATATTGTCAAATATACATAATGCATATTAATAATGGAGGTTTTGGTATCCTTTAAAATGACTTTAAAACAGTAAAAGCCCTGCATTGATCAAAAGCTGGTATATTACCGTATATATAGCCATCCCACAACAGATAGCATATACATGTATACTGTAGAATGATTTAACATTGGCATGTCCTTTTCAAATACTGTCTGATAAAGTAGAGGCTACGGATCAACATCCAGTAAGTATGTACTTGTTATTAGTCACATTAATAATAAACACTTATGTACATATGTAAAAAATCTTCCATGACATTCACATAATGCCAATCATTAATAAACCACACGTACTTTGCAAGTGTAACCCCAGAGTGTACCATTTGATGTGTCAAGTATTGATTTAAACAGACAAAACTGTGTTTGCTTGTGGATTCAATTCTATTCCTCTCTTTCTCGAGCTCTCTTTTTTGTATGGCAAGCAAGCTACTGCCAGTGTATTTGACCTGTCCTCAGCTATGCCAATATAGTGGTAGGAGCTTACTTGCCATAGAAAACAGAAATAGAGAGAATAATATAACTGATTAGAAATACTATCTAATTATGAGATCATGGAAATGGTCGTCAAAGTTCAAAGTTAAGTTCCGATACATGCACAGCGATGAAATGGTACAGTGGTGCCTCTCCAAGTGGACAGCCCCCTTTAGGGTCTCACTATACCATATGTATCATATATACAGTGAACCTCTCTTTCAAGTACACCTGTCATTTTACAATTTCCACTTCTATCTCTCCCCATATAGCATCCATTCAGTGAACCTCTCCTGTCACCTGTCATATGTGGACACTTTTCACTGCAGAAACGCTTGAAATCTTTTCTTTCTATGTATCATATACACGCCAAACTCCATGAAAGACACCTGTTTTATGTGGACACCTGTCCACATCCATCCACTGTACTTTCCATGCTTCTGTGGCCGAGTGGATAGGGAGCTGGACTCCGTAACCAGAAGGTCTTGGGTCCCCATCCCCGGTCGGGTCTGATGGTGAATGTTGGGCAAACTCATCCCTAAATGGTTTCACACATCTCCGTCACACCTACACGTTCGTTATCTTAATAGGTACGAGTCATTGGATTAAAGAGTGAGTGAGTGATTGTGTGAGTGATAAGCATTGTGCGTTAAACGTGCTGCATATACAAGTATGTGAGGAATGATCAATCAGTGATCAATAGGTGTGAAAATGACCTGGTGTAAAATGTAAAGTCGGAGGACCAAGATACAACATCATCATGACTATAAAACCACCACATTTATATTTACTTTGCAGGCGGCTCCAGCATGAAGAGAATCTGTGTGGTTGGGGCGGGAGTGATCGGTACCTCCACGGCGTGGGTACTGTTACAGCAACTGCAGGGGAAGGTCAGTGTAGAATGAACTACAGCGGAACCTCCAATTAAGACCAACTCTATAATAAGACCACTTTTCTTGGTCCTAATGCTTCAAAATGATTCTGATGGGAACTTCCATATAAAGACGTTCTATTGTACGAACACTAGACTCAGTACGGGCGTAGATTTTTTTACCATGGTGAGGCA
>CM032667.1:59632799-59665073 GCA_019095985.1 Streblospio benedicti
AAACATGTCCATTCTCAGAAAACTCTTTGTCGGTCTACGGAATCACTTTTTATTTCAAATAGTGCATAGCTCCGTCTATAGCCATGAAATATGACGATGCTGCCACTCCAATAATGAAAAAATGGCAAAATCAATTTTCTTAATTTTTTTTACCTAGTAAAGGCAAAAATATCAGAAATGATAAGATCCACTTTTTATCCCATAAATACACACTTTTATAAACACTGCAGAAGTTCGTGACACAGATTTGAGCATAGGATTTTCAGATTTGGCAATGGGTTAAATATGCCTGCGAACATTTCTGCGTTCATCTCATACGCGAGATCTTCTGTGTCAAGCTGACTAAGAAGTCACGTCCATTATACATATTTTTTCTGTAATAACGAGTTTGTTTTTTGTTCTAATAAGAAAAGTTGTTTCCTAGCTGAGCTCAATGAGACAGGATATGGTACCGGTTCTTAAAGGGTAGAGGTCGATGTGAGTGAGAAAAACTTTGCTTATTAGACTAGGGCAGATATCAGAAAAGGTTAATTGTGGAGGTATTTCCTGTTTCGGCTGGCAAATAACTTTTAGCCGCATTTTTAGGTGCTAAAATTGATCTAAGGTGTTTGCCCGGCTGTATTTTCAAAGGTTAGCCCATAAATATGACAAATTCAAAATGATGAAATAAGTCAACTTGTTTGAATTCTCTCAATTCTTTCACCATTTATTCTATCAATCCTTTTTCCTCTCCTTTCCAAACTCTATAATGCCTACACTCAAAAACCCTTCAAAACATTATCATCATAGCAAATCATATACTATCTATATATATAAAAAGGAAGAGGCGATTTTTTGCGTCACAAAAAGGCTTTTAACCAGAAGACGTACACACTTAAAATTATGTATGTACAATCAGGACAACATGGTGGTCGTTATAATGTCACATTTCAAACCAAATAAATTGGTTTTAATGATAAAAACAAGAAAAAAGATTTTTTAGAAAGGTTGCTTTACAGGGCCGTGTTTGTTAAAGGTACGTAATATCGTTACACGCTTGTACATGTCAAACGTACGATGCACGTCACACGTACAGTCATACAACAGGGGAGCTGGAAAGGGTTGATTGTGATCGAGGTGCATTTTATCTGCTCCGGATCTGTTTTGAGAAGGGGTGATGGCAGAAATGGTGTGTGTGTCCATACGGCGGGGAGGGGGGAGGACATGGCTGCTGGTGTCCATATAGGGTGGGGGGTATGGCTGATGGTAAGGCAGGGTGAGCCTTTAATCTGTTCCAAATCACATCAATTCCAATTTTTTTAATGGTCTGCACGTGTTTACCAGGAGTAGGAAGGAGTTGGAGGGAGGTATATTAGAGGGATCAAGCATTGCCACACACACATGTAGTGTGTGTATGGTTGTCACATATGACAGTGGAAAGAAGGTGATGGGGGTGTAATTAATTTTCCCAGACCTGTATAGTGACGGGAGCTGGTGTGAGGTATGTGGGACAGGGAAAGAATAGGAAGGGGGCAGCATTTAATATGTTTTTGATCTCATCCGTTTCAACTAGAGGGCAGCAGGAAGGGAGTGCATTAATTATGGACCTGTTTAGATGGGGATGGGGATGAGCGGGTTGGGGAGAGAAGAGGGGCGGCGGGTTGGAAGGAAGGGGGTAGGGATGAGTGAGACATTTAATCTGCTTCGGACGTGTTTATCATGGGTAGCAGTAGCTAGGGGAGGGATATTAGAGGGATCAATCATTGCCATATTTAGGTACATTTAGTGTGCAAATGGCTGTGACACATGACGATGGGAGGACGGTGATGGAGGTGTATTTAATGTGTCACAGACCTGTATACTGACGAGAACTGGTTCGAGGGATGTGAGACAGGAGGAAGGGTGGGGAGGGAGGAGCATTTAATGTGTTCCGGATCTCATCTGTTTCAACCCGAGCAACGCCGGGTAAACAGCTAGTATACATATAAACCTATTTTACAATCATGAAAATCATGCACTTCATGACAGCCCCTGAATCGTGAAAAGTCATACTTAGTCATATCTTGAGTACTGAACATGGTAAAAACGTAAATGAAACATTCATTTATATGTTCTTTGGTACTAGGAATGCATTGAGACCCACATCTAATCTTTAAAATGCATTTGAAAACAATTATTAAACAAGTTCATTAGCCTTGTTTCTGTGAAAATGATGGACTGCCAGCCATTGAAATATTAGAGGTATTTTAATAATTAATATTCCGCTACTAGTATTTGATAAGAAGAATTCATTAAATATATATAGTATCAAATACATAGTTAATGTTTGACTTCGAACGTGTTCGGTGGACTTTTTAACCTTTTAGTACTAAGCAATTGATTTGTCACTTTAAACAAATAATAATGATATTCCATAACAGTTCTTGTAAAAATGGTGTGTCTAGGATTTATTCAGTTCAAGAAAGATATGGTTTCTCTTTGGAGTTTATGATGGTCCCTTGATGAAATTTTTGGACTATGAAAAATTGTCTTATTATAGAAGTTGTATCAATAGATCGGCGATCTTAGTTAAAATATTAAAGGTTCTATCTCATAGTGTCATGGCATTTGAATAGATATTAATAGGGCTGTATTCGCTATTTTATAAAAATAAAATTTCCTGCAAGGAAAAACAATTTAATTGCCGGACTCTATTTTTGCTATAAGTGTGCAGTGTGTTTCATGCAGCAATCAACCAGTATGTTAATTATCTTTTGTTTAAGTTTATTTTCCTTTAATACCTCAAACGTTTTTTTTTTTCAAAAGTTACACATATATACATCTATTACATTTTATTTTTGTGTGTTTATTATAGTGCTGAATTCGTATGTAAGATATTGTCAAATATTCATAATGCATATTAATAATGGAGGTTTTGGTATCCTTTAAAATGACTTTAAAACAGTAAAAGCCCTGCATTGATCAAAAGCTGGTATATTACCGTATATATAGCCATCCCACAACAGATAGCATATACATACTGTAGAATGATTTAACATTGGCATGTCCTTTTCAAATACTGTCTGATAAAGTAGAGGCTACGGATCAACATCCAGTAAGTATGTACTTGTTATTAGTCACATTAATAATAAACACTTATGTACGTATGTAAAAAATCTTCCATGACATTCACATAATGCCAATCATTAATAAACCACACGTACTTTGCAAGTGTAACCCCAGATTGTACCATTTGATGTGTCAAGTATTGATTGAAACAGTCAAAACTGTGTTTGCTTGTGGATTCAATTCTATTCCTCTCTTTCTCGAGCTCTCTTTTTTGTATGGCAAGCAAGCTACTGCCAGTGTATTTGACCTGTCCTCAGCTATGCCAATATAGTGGTAGGAGCTTACTTGCCATAGAAAACAGAAATAGAGAGAATAATATAATTGATTAGAAATACTATCCAATTATGAGATCATGGAAATGGTCGTCAAAGTTCAAAGTTAAGTTCCGATACATGCAAATACGTATACGATACCATGGTAGCACAGCGATGAAATGGTACAGTGGTGCCTCTCCAAGTGGACAGCCCCCTTTAGGGTTTCACTATACCATATGTATCATATATACAGTGAACCTCTCTTTCAAGTACACCTGTCATTTTACAATTTCCTCTTCTATCTCTCCCTATATAGCACCCATTCAGTGAACCTCTCCTTTATGGACACCTGTCATATGTGGACACTTTTCACTGCGGAAACGCTTGAAATCTTTCTTTCTCTGTGTATCATATACACGCCAAACTCCATGAAAGACACCTGTTTTATGTGGACACGTGTCCACGTCCATCCACTGTACTTTCCATGCTTCTGTGGCCGAGTGGATAGGGAGCTGGACTCGTAACCAGAAGGTCTTGGGTCCTATCTCCGGTCGGGTCTGATGGTGAATGTTGGGCAAACTCATCCCTAAATGGTTTCACACATCTCCGTCACACCTACACGTTCGTTATCTTAATAGGTACGAGTCATTGGATTAAAGAGTGAGTGAGTGAGTGTGTGAGTGATAAGCATTGTGCGTTAAACGTGCTGCATATACAAGTATGTGAGGAATGATCAATCAGTGATCAATAGGTGTGAAAATGACCTGGTGTAAAATGTAAAGTCGGAGGACCAAGATACTTACATCATTATGACTACAAACCACCACATTTATATTTACTTTGCAGGCGGCTCCAGCATGAAGAGAATCTGTGTGGTTGGGGCGGGAGTGATCGGTACCTCCACGGCGTGGGTACTGTTACAGCAACTGCAGGGGAAGGTCAGTGTAGAATGAACTACAGCGGAACCTCCAGTTAAGACCAACTCTACAATAAGACCACTTTTCTTGGTCCTAATACTTCAAAAGGATTCTGATGGGAACTTCCATATAAAGACGTTCTATTGTACGAACACTAGATCAGTACGGGCGTAGATTTTTCTTTACCATGGTGAGGCAACATACAGTTATATGCACAGGTAGATCCAAGAGGGACGCAGGGGGATGGGGTTTGAGCAGTGTACAACCTGTTAGAGGTAGGTTTGCCCAACACCCTCCAGCAGACCCAACCTGGAATTGAACCCAAGGCCTTCTGGTCACGAGTTCAACTGCCTATCCATTCGGCCAAGAAAACACTAATACGATTGACCATTATTGTATGCTTTTTTCATTATTGTATGCTGCCTGCAAAAGCAGTTTTAATGTACTATAAACATAAATGTATTGTGCATTGTAGTACGACCATGGTTGTGCTTATTACATGTAATAATCTTCTGCCATTTATGCTGAGGATGTGTCCATGAGGCGAAATATATTCAATAAATCTTTGACTTAAAATAATGTCTACGACAGACATGGTTACCTTGGGGACCGTTCATTATTTATGGGAAGGGGGAGAGTATTTTCTGAATATTTCTGTACAAAGTCAGAGACCCGCCATCTTTTTTCATCTACAAAGTTGATAGACCGCCCTCAATTTCCATGTACAAAGTTGGCGGCCCCGCCTTAATTTCTTCCGTCCCCTTCCTCATAAATAATGAACGGTCCCTTAACCCTCTGCCGCAGGCGTCCGTGACCCTGGTGGCAGAGACCCTGAGTCCGGACACCACCAGTGACGTGGCAGCCGGGCTCATCCTACCGCATGCACTCGGAGACACACCGCCAGCCACAGTCAGGTGAACAAGTGGCACGCGCACGGAGCTCCAGCTGATCTTGTGCGTATGCACCGTGCCATGGCTTATGAATATAATTACCAACTATAGGCGTATCCGGGAGAAGGTGCACTCCCCTTTCCACAAAAAATGTTTCTACTGTTCAAACATATTTCTCATTTGATTCTACTCTCTGCTTTATTTTTACAGTAGAAATAGACCAAAGAGAAAAGAATCAAATGAGACCAAAAGCTACATACCGAATCACAAGAATCTTATAACCATATGTTCTGTATCACTTAATTTCATTTTTATATCTAGATTAACATTTAAAGAGTGAGATTCGCATAATTCAATATGGCTTCCAAGATGGCCACCAAAATTAAGATTATTTGTAAACTGGTCCATACTTTACGTACAGATGTGTGTAATATATCTAACTATGTGTTTTCCAGGCCACCAAACTCTTTTTATGATATCATGTTTATGATAGTGTTGAAACTATTGCATTAATACTATTTATAAGATGGTATACAATTATGGCACCCAATGAATTGGACAGACTACAGGCAAAGTAAAAAAAATCAGCAATTTTTATATGCAATATTATATATATGATACACTGTACATATTGTTACTAACTCACAGAATCAAAAAGCTGATTATTACTTTATATACCAACTTCGTCATCCATTATCACTAACAATTATTTCCAAACAATTCAATATGGCCACCAAGATAGCCGCCAAAATAGGATTAATCATACTTTTGTCCTTCGTTTACATAATAATGTATGCAATACATCGAAATATATGCTTTTGTGGACACAGAATTATTTCTACTATAATTTGATGATCATACATAGCTGCATTGTTCAACATGACATCCAAATCTCCCCTCTCCAGGAGGTGGACTGTGGCCACGATGAGGCACCTGCTCGACATTCACAGCTCGGCAACAGCGCGGGCAGCCGGAGTCGCCATCATCTCCGGCTATGAGATGTCAAGCTCGCCGGACAAGGTGACCACCTCGTATCTATAACAACTATCTAGCTAGACACTGTCGCAATTCTCACTGCCTGATGGCTCTTGTAAGACACTTATGACGCTATAAAAGACTTTTGGAAGACTTTATAAGACTTTCATGAAGTTCGTAGGCAGATGTAGGTGTGGTAGTGCACAAGGGGCGCGTTCCACCCCCTTTTTTGACCAGAATTATTCATTTTCATGTGTTTTCTTTGCATGTTCACTGACAATCGTACATACGAAACCCATGACATCTATTATAGAGTTTGCGGCACACTTTTCCAAAAACCTGGATCTGCCAGAGAAGTTTCAGTTGGCTACTGTAAATGCCTTCAAATGGTCATTGACGAGTATAGAGATGTACATCTTCTTGGCTGTTATAATATGTTTAAAATAAGACCTTTGGAAGACTTTATGAGACAAAATACCTTTGCAAGACTGTATCAGACACTTTGTAATACTGGGTAAAGTATCAGGCGACTGGTGATTCCAGACGGTCGTTGACGAGTACAAAGACGTGTTCCTGCGCGCCTCTCCCGTCACCGCGGCCGAGCTGGCCCTGTTCGCGGACACGGGGAGCCGGCACGGCGTCATGGTGACCACGGTGGTGGCCGAGGGCGCCCTCTACACGCCCTGGCTGCTCCGCCGCTTCCTGGAGCTCGGCGGCACCGTGACGAGGAGGAAGGTGGCGGCGCTGGAGGAGGTGGGGACGGGGGCGGGAGGCTCTCATCTTGGTGGGCAGGGAGAGTCTCAAGCTATGCCACCTTTATGAATATAACAAAGGGAGATGGCGGCCATATTGGATGTTTGGTAACTTACTGAGTAGTGACCTCTTCTTAAGTGCTGCAGATGAATTTCTTGATGTCAGAAACATATGCAAGTCATTTTGATGATACCAAAAGCAGTTGGCGAGACTGTCAACGATATTGAAGGTAAATCCTGTGCTGGGATGTAAGAAATATGAACTTGTAAGCTTTACAAAAAAGTACACCATGTTTGATAGCAACAAGACACACACACATTTGAATTGATGAGTAGAATTACTGTTTTGCTTGGCAGTAATGGCCAGTAAATTGTTTGCATGTATTGGTCGAATATGGATGGTGTTCTGGGGTTTACCCGGAACTGCCGGTTTGCTTTCTGATAATGACCTTTGTTTTGTTTCCTTGTAATGGCCGGTTTCGGACAGTGACCTCGGTATTTGCAGCTGTACCCGCACTATGAGGTGGTGGTGAACTGCACGGGGCTCGGCGCGTACGAGCTGTGTGGGGACAAGAGCGTGTTCCCGGCCCGGGGGCAGGTCATCAAGGTAACTTGGGCTAATTGATGGACGCAAATCAATATGAAAATATTTATTATAGGGCCGGGTTTATAAGGAAGTGGGATCTGCGAAAAAAGAAGAAAAAAAGTGATGTGGGATTTTAAGGCAGTGGGATGTGGGAGAAAGGCCTAAAATTAGTGGGATGTGGGGGAAAAGGTCAAAACAATTATGGATGTGGATTCGTGACCCCTTATACTTATACTGTTATACTGCCCCCATTAATTAAACATCAGATGAGTCCGATATGCAACAAAAGTATTCGTTCACACACAAATGTCAATTTTCTATTATAGACATGTGTAGAGGTGTGTAAAATACTCTAACATTGTCTTCAACAAAATGTACATGAATGCACTTTGGTCCATCATTTATAAACAAAAGCACGTGGAACACATACATGTGCAGGTCTCGACTGTGATAGAAATTTCTGTATTGGCTTCCCGTTTTGCGTGTGGTCAATATGCCTACTCTGACAGTGATAAATTATCAAATTTCAAAATCAAACACAACTATTTGATTTTACATGTATACACATTAAGTTTATTTTGATGAGCATTTTTGTGTTATCTGCGCTTCCACAAGCCATGAAACTGGCTACAACAAAGATGTAAATTCTGCATACTTAATTCTATATATTTGTTCACCCTTTCTTTGGTCTGTGCCTACAGGTGGACGCCCCATGGATCAAACAGTACTACGTGTCCAATGATGGAGAGTTCTACGTCATCCCCGGGTAGGTAACATCTGTGTATTGCATCATCACCATAACTGTAATGGAAGCAAGCTTTAATTGCAGGTCTAGGATTTTCCAAATGCCTGTCTCATTGTCTCAAATCTTTATAAAGAGTCCAACAACAACAAAAAAGCTCCACGAAGAGGGTTTACTGTGTGTATGTACAGTAGAACCTTCAATTAAGACCACCTCTCAATTGAGACCATCTCTATAATATGACCATATTTCATGATCTCAAACCTTCATAAAAGTTAGCCTAAAATGAACCTCTGCATGAGATATGACCTCTCTGGGTGAATTAAGAACAGTTAACACTGGGACCAAAGGTGGTCCTAATGGAGAGATTCTACTGTACTGTTGATTGGCCGAACACGAGCCCCAGTACATGGTCAGGTCTGTGTCTGCAGACAGGAGTGCGTGACTCTGGGCGGGACGCACCAGGAGAACAACTGGTCGCGGGAGGCGGACGCGGCCGACGCCCAGTACATCATGGACGGCTGCACCAGGCTGCTGCCCAGTCTCAAGGTGACGTAATGCTAGGCTGGCTGGCTGGCTGTCCTTCTGTCTAGCTGACTGGTTGGCTGGCTAGCCCGCCGGCAGGCGCTGTCTGGCTGGCAGGCTGGCTGGTTGGTTGGTTATATGACTAACTGACTGACTCGCTGGCTGGCTGGCCGGCGAACACTCTCTCCATTAGTCTCTGTTAAAATGTCCACTCTTCTAAGGAACTACTAAAAAGATGGGGCTGAATGAATGCATGCAGAAACATCACTGCAAAACTTCAAATATATCATTATAAGGTTGTCCATCTGTAATGTGTATCGTGTATTGAGTTTCACCTAGTTTCCAACTACACCAGTTGTGTTGCTCTGTAGGAGTGCCGCGTCCTGCGCCACGCGGCTGGACTGAGGCCGTGCCGACCGTCCGTGAGGCTGGATGAGGAGACGGTGCCACACGGGGGCAGGAACATACAGGTGGGAGGCGGTCAACTCAAGGTCATAGACAATCTGTGGGGAGGGGTCAACAGGGTGCGTGCTGCCCCCTCGTTTAGCCCCCAAATTTCAACAGACAAGTTTAGTCTTTGACAGGCTGCCATTTATTATGGCCCAAAGGGGGTATAGAAAACGTGGGGCTGAACAACTCAACTGTTTTTGAGTGTGTGCCTTTGTGTGAGTGTGGGAGGGAGGGGGGCTGCAAACACACACACACACACACACACACACACACACACACACACACACACACACACTCACTCACTCACACACACACACGCGCGCGCACACACATATGCACACCAAGAAACGTCACTGGATCTGCCACAACTGCTTCCTGTTGCAGCTCATCCACAACTACGGTCACGGTGGCGCGGGCGTCACGCTCCACTACGGCTGCGCGCGAGACGTGCTCCGTCTGGTGGAGCGACACCTGTCGTCTGCTGCCACCGCCGCCAAACTCTAAAAACCATGGGACACAGTGTTGAATGGTGTCATGATACTTGCTGAGTGTAAAAGTGTACATGTGAATGGACTGCAGTTGGAACTGTTACTGAATTGGTGTACATAGTTTTGATTCATTCATGTAGCGGGAACTGACAAATAAACATGGCATCCCAATATCATAATAAATGGAATAGATTCGTTGGGGTTTCTTTTGTACTATTACAATGGCTTTGATCCTTTGCTAAACCCATATACTTACGTCACATCCTGTCATCCTGTGTGACTTGAGAGAAAGACAGAGCTTGATTTCTGGTGTAGAAGACACTTACAAAAGATGGTAAAGAGGATAGGTTTGCACGCGTTAGGGAAAGGAGCTTGAGACCGCATGGGGGTGGGGGTGGGGTGCTTAAGCCCCCAAAGCCCCTCCCCCTGGATCCATCGCTGCTCTGATATTGCAATGGCTGTCAGGCCATCTTTTTCAAAGAAACAGGGTTGTTTACTTGGAATTGGAAGTAAACAACCTCGAAGGAGTGCTGATTCAGTGCTGGGTCCCCCTGGCTGCCCCGGGAGGGGGGGGGGGGTTCTCTCCTCAAAAATGGGTACGGGTGTGCCATTTCCAATGTTGCAACGCTACCCATCGATATATTAATTTGACATAAAAAAGTGACCCATATATATACCTTGACGATGAAAAAGTGGCCCATGTCTATACCTATCAAATAGTGAAAATACATACTGTTAACATTTTATCAACAAATATTTTAAAAAAAAAAACATGTATCAGTAGGCCTATCAAACAAAATGAAACTTACACTAACAATATATGTACATTTACTTTCAAACCAATATAATATACCAAAAATCACAAAATTTAGGCCCATAGCTATACTAAAATCACAAAATTTAGACCCATCACTATTCCTGAGATGTCTAAAAAGGTGACCCATAGAAATGACACTCCTGTACTAACCGACATATAATAAGACCCCCCTCCCCGAGATTATGTTAGGGGTGGGCCATTAACAAATTAGGATATATGAGCGCTGTGGTGGTCATCCTATCTACCGTGAAACGATCAGAAAAATCTGTTAATATGATCACTTGTCTCGAGAATGTGATTTGATTAGATCTAATAATTTCCCCAAAAGAACTGCTTTAAATATTTCATTTTCAAATGCATTTATTTCATTATATTGTTTACTTTTTTGTGGAGATGGGGGTATCAATATTGATTATGGTCTCCCCATTTTCTACTTTTCTAGGTTAAAATGCATGCCAGGCATTTGTTTATCCCGTTAGAGTGCACACGAATGGTCGCACACAAAAATGAACATCCCTATTCAAAGAGTTTCAAAATAATAGTGAGGCAAAATGGAAAAAGTTGTTAGGAATATTATTAACGCAACAGACGATCTTAGGTATATATCACAGTAAAGATAACTATTTGTAGTAATTATTTGATAAATTACAACACCATGTCACCGTGTTTAACTCCACAAAAGACACGAGTGATTGAAAGTTTCTTCAAATATCGCCCACTATGCATCACGATGCATCGCAAATGTTTGACATTGTGATATGGTGGCCGTGGCAAAGTAATTTCCTACTAATTAAACACACTCTGAGATTGTGTAAATCATTCACCAAAAGACAACTGCTAAATTAGATATTGGGCGGGAGCGGGATAATGACGTTTATAAAACCTGTTGAAAAAATGCTGCCCCACTACGGTAGTCCCTCAATTCAACATCACGAAAAAATAATGCCCCCTTTCACCTTCAGTGCAGAATAACAAGTTTGAAAAGATTTTTATATTTTCAAGAGATGACATTTTGATTGAATACAATATTTAGTCATCAAAACATGCATACACTCATGTTGATGTCCCTACATTATTAAGAAAAGACAATATGCTAGTGGGTCCGATCAGCAAATGCTGTCAATTCAAAGTTCAATAAGAATGAAATGTAAATTTTAGACCTGGATATCTTATACTTATAATGCATAGGGTTCCCGAGGGCTAATGAATTTAAAGGTTATGCTCAGTGGCCAGACGAATATGCTTGTATAGAAGCAATATGATATGTTCTGTGTATTCTGAAAGTTTTATTTATTTAAACAGTATATTTAAGTATTTAGAGCATTTTAATTACTACGGAATAAGAGGCATTATCAACCCATCAAAACATGTGAACGCAACAAATATCAACCGAATGATTTTCGTCAGACGTAACTGGCACGGTGCACGTAAAAGGCCGCCTATCTCTCCCATGTTAAATGTCACGTCTGCCGTCCGAAATCTACGGTACGCCTGGCGAAAATCATTCGATTATGCAACATCACGTGACCTCGTGTTCTAGTTTGCAAGACAGCATCGTATTTTCAAAGGTGTGATACATATTAAATGTGGAGAATATAATTATTATTATTCTTAAATTTGCAATGGAAAAGGCATTGTTCATTGATACTGGGCTTTTCAGAACAAATATTATTTTGGCTGAGCATTATCTTTAAGTGAAGAACACCTGCGTGCCAAGTCAAATATACGTAAAACTATGTTTAGAGTTGAGTTTGGACACTGTTTAGAATTTATATCAATGGATAATTTGGTTTATTATTCTTTTTTTCATTTCAGCTCATTAACAATTAAAATTGTGCTAAAGAAATATCTGAAGATCCAGGGCATAGACCACGTAGACAAAGATGAGAAGCAACAAATTCGCGATATTGTAAGAAAAGTGGTTGCAGAAATTGTAAGTATCTTAAACTTGTCCATTTATTTATTTGTAACTGCTGCATTTTAGTACCCCAAATGCGCACGTTGAAACCAGGGATGGGGTCAATTTCATTGGAATTGCGTAATGCAATTCAAATTCAAAATTCCGGAATTGGAATTGAACATCTGAAAGAAATTTGGAATTTGAATTGGAATTGACCTTAATCCCGTCAATTCCACTTCAATTCCACCCAAATTCCATTTATATTAATACTATTTCAACTTGATTTTTCATGTAGCCAATTCCTCACATCAAAGCAATACAGAGCCTTTGATTCTGATATTGTGTGATAGGTGTGGTGCATTTATGTATTAAATATCACAATATTATAAATTATTAATAAGTTGGCAATATATGAGTATTTAGAATAAACATACACAATCATTTGACATGCATGTAGATATTACATTTTTACTAATACGGAATCGGAATTGATGTCAGAGGAATTGGAATTGAAATTGAACCTTGAGAGGAAAATGCAATTGGAATTGGAATTGAACCCTGAGGGGACAATGGAATTAGAATTGGAATTGACCCCATCCCTGGTTGAAACCTGACGTTTTGGCAGGCTATTGCCTGTTTATTTGAGGAGATCGGTTTGTAAAACCAGGAGGCAAAATTTGTTCATTGCAGGTCCGCATCGCTGTCGACGTTTGGCATCATTGTGATAATGGAAGTAGAATTTTGTTTATGTACAAAATGAAGACTTTATGTTCACAACCAAATAAGTGTGCAAATATATGGGAAATTAGGAAAAAAATAAACAAAACATGTCAACACAAAGTACAATAATCTATTATGTTTTATGTATTTTGTTTTTTAACTTATATGATGTTCAGAATGAGTATTGAATGAGCATGATTATTTGTTGATGCTGTCACATTTGTTTGATTTTAAATAAGAAATAGTTATTTATGAATAAGAAAATTACCAAAAACGTCCAAAGCTATTTTGAAAAACGACTTGGAGGCAAATGAGCAAAGCCAAAAGCAAGCAGACGACCCCCTCTTGATCTCAAAATCTCAATGAATTAATGTTACAAATCTCAACGCAAAAGCTCTTTTCTCAAATCTCACTCAATTGATCTCAAGGAATTGAAAAGACAAATATCAATTCTCAATGAATTAATGTTACAAATCCAAACTCTCTTTAATTTGTTAACTCTCTTTAATTTGTACAACCCTCTATACAAAACTGGGTTTGTGACCATTTTCATTGTCACAAAAAGCCTCTTCTTGGATTCAAGATGCCAACTACATGAGACTAGCTCATAAAGGTAGAAAATTTAGCTCATGTGTCAGGGAATGTGACTCGTTCAGTAGAACACTCGCCTTCTGTGGCGAGTGACTCAATTTACACTCGCCATGTTCAATCCAAACTAGCCATCCTTAGTTATTAAAGTGTTGGAATCAAGTAATCGTACTTGCCGACTGTGGCGAGTGACTTTGAATTTACACTAGCCAACAGAAATTTACACTAGCCAGGGGCGAGTGGCGAGTGCCTAATCAACACCCTGATGTTTTATGGGACATCACTTCACGTTGAACCCTGCATAACATATTGCAGTGATTAAGAACTTGCATATTTTGAAACAATGTATCTGAGGGGCAATACAAGTCCTGGCATACATAACCATAACAAACTATAGATATTTTATGGGTCCAGTTGGATGCATATTTTTTTTATTTTTAGCATCCTGTTGAAAATGAATGACTCTTGGCTGCGGGACTACATCTAGACTAATCACTGATATTTAAAGTGCAACTCTAAATAAAAGGCCACCAAAAAACGCAGTAGAAACTTATTATCATGGATCTGTAGGGACAGATCTATGTAAAATGTTCAGAAAGTATTTCAAATAACTTTGTTCATAATGTGATGGAAGATTAATGAAACTAACTTTGGGATTTCTGAAATTTTTAAATAAGCAATAGTAACAAGATGACAATGTTCTACGGCAGTTGCATTAGTTGCTGAGATGTTATATGCATTAAAATGTAGGTGATAACTTAAAAAAGGTGTTGTAAAAAATTGCATACATGTACAGATGAAATATTTACTTTAAGAATGTAGTTGGACATGATTTAGTAATGTTCCCACAGGTTTTGCATCGCGTTTCAATATTCACATAATATGTCATTTGACCTTCAAATCACGAACTGACATGTGCATTTCACCTATTGCATGTGGCTGGTTGATCTTTGACCCTGACATGCCATAGTTCATTTGACAGGGCCATTTGAAAAGCATTGAGATCAACAAACTGTACCTCTTGGAAATATGCTAAATGTTGATAACATTTTTCATATCAATTAAGTGTTTTTATATACATTCTCCAATTATATTTGGAATTTTAGAAAGAAAAGAAAAGAAGAAAATATGACATTGTAATTTTATGATTTTTGTTTTGTTTTATATGTTTTGAATGTGAAAACATTAAGTCTTACACCTTTAAGATGTTAATTTATATCTGTTATTGCTTATGTAACATATGTAGATCCTACTTTAGAAAGATTATTGTTTCACTTTCAGCCTTTTATGAATTAGAATCCATGTATCTGTAGTTTGACAAGCAATTAAAGTGCAATCAAAAGTCAGCGTACTTTGTTATACAGATTGGCAATTTTAGTACTTTATAATTAATTCATCAAAATTATTGTACACAAAATTGGCATGTATGAAAATCCAATTATATGATATGATCTCTGTTGACTACATGTCAAAACCATATCGTATTTAAAGTTCAGTGCCAATTTAGATGTTTTCTTACACAAACAGATTTATTTTTTAAAGTTCTTTCATCTGCGGAGATTGGAAATATCTAATGAGGTTATGACAATACTAGTTATCTATAGACTGTATTTGAGAAAACAGTTTGCACTGATTTTAGAGAGAAAAAGAAGAAAATGGAGATAGTGGTGAAGATGGTGAAGAGAACAGAGACTCAGACGGGGTGAGTTACCTGTTGGATGTTTGCAAGTTTTCAATCATACTTTCTTGTTAGACTATTAATTTGAACTACTTTTTTTAGTGAAAGCTCATCTGAAGCTTTTTGACATTCTCATGACCGTTTTCACGCAAAATTTGACAAAACCTTAGTCTTCACGAGATCTTGTTGTAAGGACATTGGCCCCCAGGATACTGGACAACAATCCATTTGAAAGAAGTGCGTGAAGCCATCTACATCTCGGGCCTCAGACCTCAGACCAGATTTGAATAAGAACGTGGGAGCTCACGAACTTCCGGCAGTCTATGACAACATCTTGGGGGCCGACATCTTCACACCACGATCTTGTGAAGACTAAGGCATTGTGGGAAAAAGGACATGAGAATGTCCGAAAGCTTCATGTGAGCTTTCACAAAGACTAGTACAAAGTGTAGTTTAACACTAAAGAATGAGGTGAGTGATATTGATATCAGTTTTTAACATTAGTAACCAGACGGAGCGGATGAGATCAAACGGTGGTGGAAATATGTGAGGGTTCTTATGAGGACATGCTTCTTCATTGAATGTGGTAGAAGGTTTAGTTTTAGATATAGCCTATAACTTGAACTTGAATAGAGTAGAAACTCCCAATATGGAAGCTGCATGGTTTTTTTATGTTCATGCTGATTATTGCCAATGTGTCAACTTGATTTATTTGTTTGGATACTCATCTGTTCACGTTTATTCTTTCATTCTATTATGTCATGTATATATCAGGAGCTAATTGACTTGTTTCTGTTGAAACTACCGGTATGATAGAAATGTTGTGTGAAGATATTGGGTTGTGAGTTTGAATCCTGCTAGTTAGTCAAGTCCATCAATTGGAATAGATGCTTTTCTTTTAGCTATTAGGCTAAACTTTATGTTTTAAACAGCCTTGTGACAAAGTGATGTTTGAAAAGAAAGTCAATTATAAATATTGGAAAACAAAACTTAAATACATGATTGCATCCCTAATATGTCACAAAGCATCTTGCATCTTTAGTGATTCAATCAAATCATATGCAATAGCTAATTATGTATCACTGAAAGTAAAATATTTTGTGTTCACATAAATGTTCTTATATGATAATGACTTAAGTTTAAGTATAAATGCACGTGGTCGAATAAATTGAATCAGCTTATATAGATACAAGCATGAGGTTTATCCAATTGTAATTTGTTAACTGTACACAATTGAAAGGCAGATTTGTAGATTAACCTCATTTAACCTCTCTCGTGTATAAATTTACATCCTATTTTTACAACCATATATTTAACGATATTGATTTCAAATGAGTGATCACAAAATGACATCAAATCAAGTAATTAATTTTAGGCAATTAGCAATATAAAGCAATTAAAAGTTCAATCCATCAACTTTCCGGGCAAATTCGATTGCGTAAGACACACAACCATAGCGGCTAACTTTAATTTACGTATTTATTTGCCATTACGGTTATTAATCCCCAGAAATCAAAGGCTACAGCAAGAGTTCACGATAATCATGTTAGCGCTGAATTTGCCTGGGGCCACAATGCCCCGAGGTCGGTATGAAATTATAGCTCACCTCCATTTGCTTCAATCATCGCGCTGGTGGTTAAATGGTCAAATGGACAACAATGTAAAGCTCGCGTTTTTATGGCCGAGCCAGTGTAATCGGCTATGAGAAAGTTTTTATGAGAAGGGAATGTTGTGACGTTGTCGGGGTCACCACTGGTGCTGCTATATAGAGTGGCACAGCCGACAGCAGCCGGATCTTTTTTATGAAAGTTCAGGCAGCGGCAGCCATGTTTGCTTTGGTGGATAAAAAATCTGACTTGCGGATTATAGTTTGGGATGAACATGGATAGGTACTGGAGTGTATGGTTTCTAGAGATAAGCCATGAGATTCTTTTCTGTTTTTAGGGGTTGAGCATTCTTTTATTTGGTGTTATTTCGTAGAATGTATTCAGTGCTGTTAAAGTTTTATAGCAATGATTGACGGAATATTTTGAAGAAGTTTTTTTTTTCATGTTACATTTCTTATTTATAATGAATAAAAAGTATTAGAGAGGGCTGCATGTCAGATGTGTGCTAATTCTAGTCAGAATTAGTCTGAATTTAAACTGAGAAAAAGAGTTTAATATCTTTCTCTAGTAGTAAAAAACACGACTTTTATTCATAATAATGTTAATTTTGACTAGTTTATAGGTGAAACATTGCATGATGAGAATGAACACACAGCGAGAAGGCAGCCAGATCTAGTACTTTCTATGACCAATTGAGTTTAGCATACCAGCATTTTTATAACACTTTTTAACTGATTTCAAATGTTTTTAAAAGAGCCCATATGATATACATGTATATATATTATATAACATTGATTTCTATGGTTTGAAGAAGTTTAGATACTGTAACAATATGTAACTTCAATTCAATTAGACATTTTTATATACTTTTAAAAACCTATTAAAATGTGAGGAAAAAAAGACGGAATTTCTGTGGGTTGGTACCAGGAATTGCACTAACGTTTGACTTATTAAGAAGTCTAGATATAAGATAAACTCTGTATACAGGCAATACAGCATATTTTAAAACTTAGAAACAATGATCACATGTTATAGTTTCCATTGCCACAGGCACATCATTCATTATTTAACAGTAAATAATATGTAAAACTATATAGGCTTTTAATTCTTCATCTAATGTAATTATGTTATTATGACCATAGGTATAAAATTTAAGCCAATCGATGCATGCAAATGTATGTGCAAAAGGGATATTAACATTCTGTTAGAAGATTTAATGCTTTTTAACCTACAGGTACACCTCTGTAAAAATTTTTATACTTTAGTAACTCATTAACTCAATTCTGTAGTAAAAACATTAGAATAGTAAAATTCTCAGATAATAGTTATATGTTCATAACGTCATTGAAAGAACATGAAACTAACCTCGAGATAGCAGAAAATTTTAGATAAGTGATATCAAGGCAACGATTCTCTACTGTAGCTCCATTGTTTCCATGGTAACTTATTCTTATGAACTCATCCGTACATCCCAGCATTCTGTGTACATGAGAATGACCTGCGACCTTTCATCATTAGTGAACTTTTTTTTATTTTTTTTGCTGCTATAGAGGCCATCATGATCACCAACCAATTTAAACAGGTGTTAATGTCATTATTTCAACTTATGGCAAGGCTGCTGCATACACGTATTGTGAAAAGTCAGGAAAAAGCTATTTTTGTTGCTGGGATCATTGAAAATTCATTCAGTGAATGTATGTGCTCAAAATCAGCAAACTATAAAAATTGATTGTACACCATTTATTTCAAATTACATCTGAAATTTCCACACATGTCAATGTAATAAAATACCACATTTGTCATAGTTTCTGGTACAGTAAGTATAGAAGGTAGTGAGCCAGCAAAAGTACGTTCATATACAATGTTATTATTTAGCTCTGCCAATGTATAAATGATTACATGTATGTTTCCCGTAGAATTGGGAATACCAGAATAGAGCATGCAAGACAATTGTCATCCCATCACTGAAAACATACACATTTATTGTATTTGTTCTTTGCCCCTTAGCACAAAGAAGAAGACACTCCTGTCAAAGCGGTGAGGAAAAAGAAGAAAGCGTCCATTTCTTCCTCTGAGTCTGAAGCAGAGTCTGAACATGATGAGTCTAAAACCAAGAACAGCGACAGGTGTGTACGGGGTTTTGTATCTATGGAAACGCAAAAAGTGTGCTTTTTATCAGGAGTGCATGGAACAACCCGCAAATGGCCTAGAATATTGATGATGTTGACGACGAATGACGTCATCACTGTGAACAAAACAGAAGAGACTGATGAAAGCTTAGTGTATAAAATTGCTTGTATTATCCTGTTTAAAAATAAAATGATTACATTTGACTATCAAATCCAAGATAAATGACCTTCCATCAGAATAAAGTTTACATACTAGTAGCGTTCATTGTTCGATATGTTCGATTTGTAAACAAAAGCATGGGGAAAACCTGTATGTGGTCGGGAGGGTGAGACAGCTTTCTGTATCGTCATGTTCCTACTAGGTATGATAATCACGTCGAATATATAGTCATTGGATGATAAAATGGAGCTCACTCACTTGCTGGCAGCTTTAGCCAGCAACTATGTGCAATAATGCAATGAAATAGGTACATATTTAATTAATTAGACTAAATATGTTAATTATGTTTATGATTTTTACTCCAGAAAGGAACGTCCTGGTAAAGATCTCAACAAATCATCAACGCCAAAGAAAAATGTTACTGATGAAAGTGATAATGAATCGCATGATGTCTCTAGAATATCTAGATCATCGCAAGTCTCACACAATTCTAGGTCCAGTCTTAGAAGTAGATCTGGGTCACGATCAGGCTCTAGAAGTGGATCTATGTCAAGATCTAGAAGTGGATCTAGGTCAAGATCTAGAAGTGGATCTAGGTCAAGATCTAGAAGTGGATCTAGGTCAAGATCTAGAAGTGGATCAGGTTCAAGGTCAAGATCTAGAAGTGGGTCGGGTTCAAGGTCAAGATCTAGAAGTAGATCGGGTTCAAGGTCGAGATCTAGAAGCAATTCCAAAGAAAAGATAAAACAGAAGAGATCAACGCCAAAAAAGAAAAAGAAAGGAAAATCAGGTTCTGAAAATTCTGAGGACATTATGCTTTCCTTCATAGAAAAGAAAACTGTGAAAAATGATAGCGACAGTGACTTTGAACCAACAGAGAAATCAAAAGTCAAGAGAAAGAAGAAGTCACAGGTCAAAAGTAAGAAGGTTTCGCCCGCGAAGAAGATCGTTTCCAAAGAGTCCAAAGAATCCGACTCCGATGACTCTGATGACGCTGACGAGGGATCACTAGCAGCTCTCAAAGCACGTAAAGATAGAAAGAAATCAGAATCAGAAGTCTCAGAAGACACCGACATGAAACTCTCATTCATGGAAAAAGAATCGGAAAAAAGTGACAGTGATTCTGACCCAGGAGAGAAAACAGCGAAAGATAAAGTGTCTGCTAAGAAAATTACTGAGTCAAAAGATTCTGACTCATCTGATTCTGAAGACGGTTCACTGGCCGCCCTCAAGAAGAAAAAACGCCAGAAAGCAAAGGCAGACGCAAAAAAGAAAAACAATGTTGTTCGTGGAAGTGTTGACAGCAGCAGCTCTGAGGATGAACCTCTGGCAGCGATGAAAAGAAACAGCAAGACGAAAACCACAGCCAAGGTAATTATGGTGGGTGTAAACGCAATACAGGCAAATCCCCAATTATATTAAGTCCATCTCTATAAACAGACCACCTCTCTGATGAAACCGTTTTGTAAGTTATTTGGTATTTAGTGCATTGAGAGGCCGTGTACAGAGAATAATATTGTTATAATTACTTGTAGGCCAGAAGTCATGTAATAACGGTTAATGCTATTAATACTTTTTCATATCTCAAAGTGATACATGGTCACTGGCATAGATGAAACATTTGACTCCATATTATGAAGATGGCACAAGTTGCATTTTGCACAGTTTTTCATTTTTTAAATAAAATCTGTTTAAACCAAATATTCGACTCAAGCCAACACAGAATGTTGTTATTAATTTTAGGCTGATTCTGATACGTCTGATACTTCATTAAACAAATCTGATGAGTCTGATGGAGAAAGTGTCAAAAAGAAAAAAGGGAAAACCTCGGGTGCAAAAACAAAAGGTAAGCTTCAAATTTTAAACGTGCATCATGAAAATGAGAGTTCATCAAAATTCTACACGATCACTGGCTGATAATAATTCCTTGTTTGTTGAAATGTTTGACCGATCAATGCACTGTAAAACTAGAAATGTTTTCGTGGGTAGGTGCAATAACGCAAACTTAAATAATCAGCAAACATTGATAGCCTACGTAAAGTAGGTCCAGGATGGACCAAAATCGGAAAATTAAATTGTCAAAAAATAATTTATATATGAAAATCGGAAAATTTAATAGCCATGAAATATTCTAGTTTTACTGTAGACAGTATGCTATTTTTAAAGAAAACTTCAATTCAAAATTTGAAAAAAGTGACTATAGAAACTGCAGTATGAAAAATCATCAAAGTACTGAGCAGTACTGAAAACCGGCAAATGTCACAGTGACGCAACCAGTAAATTTTTTTTAATGACAGGAAGTACTTTGACCACACAGGACATTATAACATTAGTGCCGCTAAAACGTTGCAGCGGTGAGATTTCTCAATATGGCAGTGCCCATATAAATAATTTATAACAATGAATTTTGCATTTATCAAACAATGCCTGTCATTTGAGAAAATTCTGAAGTGCGTGGCTTCAAAATCGGTTTACAATTGATTCGACACTTGAATTCTTAATGGGTATGGGTATCCATTCGCTTCACAAATATCTCGCTTCTTGGAAGATTTAAACAACATCACCATTTCTAAAATTTATTTTGGCAGACATTCCTTATTCCTTGATGTGGCCTGGCTGCCTAGTCTACTTCACAACTATCCTCTTCAAACATTTCAGTCTTTTGAATCTGTTTGACCTCATACCCAGGCATGCATCTTTTTTCAGTTGAGAAGAAAGCCACAAAGAAGCGGAGACGCGAATCAGAGGACAGTGATGGGGGGAAAAAAGGTGCCAAGAAACGGAAGGCAGAGAGCAAGCAGGAGTCAAAGGTACTGCAATAAAACCTCGCTATTATAGGAACTCTTGTGTAGTGTGGGAAACTGGTACTAGAGTTCGTACTTTAATTCACCAAACTTACCTTTTGTCCCAGAACTTCCTTCAATCAAAATGGATTTCTATAAAAGTGACATCGTTTGATGCAGAATTGGTGAGGGAAAATAGAAATCTGGGCATAATATCTCTTATCAACGAGTAAAATAATCGAATATATGCATATTTTACTAGTACTGTTTACATCCTGCAGTACTGTAGTACTGTACTGGTATGTCATACGTATGTTGTTGACGTAACTCTCTTGCGTAATATTTTCTTAAGAGGTCATGGTGCATATTGTCACATCCATTGTACATCTTGGCCGACAGAGTATTAGTTTACATGATTTGAAAACTTCTATTTTTATGGTGTAAATAATAAATGGACAGTCAGCTGCATGATTATGCCTCAACACTATACTTCTTTTCATGATAAAAAGCCACTTGTCCTGTTAATATATTGACAAATTTCTGATCTACAATACGAGCACTTATCTTGATCCTGCAAGTGGCAGTAAAAAACGTATATGATCAACTCTAGTTGTGTATCGTTAGATTACACAAGTCAAATTGTTTGTCTATCAATGAGCTCACAATTCAGCCTTAAAAAACTGTCGCACCGTAATTCACACACTTTGTTTGAATAACTCAATTGAAGGTTCTAATGTATATGTAAATGTGGTGGTTTATAATCCTAATTCAAGTCTTGCTCTCACGACTTTACATTTTACACCAGGTCATTGGCACACTTATTGATCGATTGATCATTTCTCATTCATTCTTTCTACCCAATTAAATGAATTAACGTGTAGATGCCACATAGCGGTGTGTAACTATTTAGGGATGAGTTTGCTCAACGTCCACAACCACACAACTGGTATTCAAACCCATGACCGCCTGATCATGAGTACAGCCCCCTATCCATTAGGTCACAGACCCACACTCATCTCCTCATGTTGTCTTTAGCGTGCTTCTGTGGCTGAGTGGATAGGGAGTTGGACTCGTGACCAGAAGGTCGTGGGTTCGATTCTCGGTCGGGTCTTGTGGTAGGTGTTGAGCAAACTTACCCCTAGCAGGTTGCACACTACTCCGTGGTACCTACACGTTAATTGCATGTAGGTACAGGTCTTGGATTGAAAGAGTGAGTGATTGTGTGAGTGATTAGCATTGTGTGCTGAATGCAAGCATATGAGAGATGATCAATTGAAGATCAATAAGTGGGCCAATGACCTGGTGTAAACTGTAAAGTCGTGCGATCAAACACTTGGATCAAGACTATAAACCACCACATTTACATTCATGTCGCCTCCTGCAGGACCAAGGCCTGATGTCGCACAGCCGCGTGAAGTCGCTGACGCGTATCGCGCGGGTCGCGGGGGTCATGCCGGTCGGGATCATGCACCGCAAGGTGTTCGGCAGCCTCGGCTCAGTGAGCAGCGTGGTGAAGAAACTCAAACAGATACTGAGCGACGCCGGCATGACGGGTGAGTCCATCCCGGGGGGAACATGACGGGTGAGTCCATCCCGGGGGGAACATGATGGGTGAGTCCATCCCGGGGGGAACATGATGGGTGAGTCCATCCTAGGGGGAACATGACGGGTGAGTCCATCCCATGGGAGAACCTGATGTAGATTACTCTATTTGTTCTTTTAAGTGGACCTGCTCTGTTAAGATCAACCCCCTGTTTTCACAGATTAAATAGTAAACAAATCATGCTTTTTTGGCAAACATTTCATTTATCTGGCGCCATTATTGTAAGACTAACACGCCGTTATATGCCAGGTGCGTTGTGGAAAACACTATCACGGTATAGAGGTAAAATTCAAATGCATGAAAGCTGGGCATAACTATCACTGGAAACAAAAATGAGTGGGAAGAGAGACTACAAGAAGTAATGAGGGCGTCCACTGAAAGAAAGACAATGCATTAAGAACAAAATTATGGACTAAGAATATCACAGGGCCACATCATGGATCCAGAACGAATATACGACAGCTTGACCACGAAAACATACATAAACCGGGCGATTTTCTGCACGTCAAATGTTACGTTTTGTTTGTTGTCTGAAATATGTCACTCAAGGTCAATTCACTGTTGGTAGAAAGCCTTGGTGTGAAAGCACATGTGTGAAAAGGATCTTTTCCCAGTAGAAGAGGTGCCATGATCCCAGTTAGATGTTAGCGTGTGCTGTCCACGATATTTCCTCAGTTAAAAGCACCTGTTGAACCCACATGTAGGTATTGTAATACTGAATGTACTGTATTAAAGAGATTGCCATAAAGCGACGATGCAAAAGGACCGGTACCCGTGGTAGCTGTTAGCGAGTGCCGTCCACTGTACCGTAATGACCCTGTGTGTTGGAGGGGGCCGTTATAGTACACTGGGTGGCAACGCCAACGCAGGAAACCACTGCACAAACGATCCCTATCGACCGCTGGTTCTACAACTAACCAGAGCTACTTCATTCTGAGGTTTATTTGTCAACTGCTGCTGTGGGTGTGCCAGTTATTAGGGTGTCTCACACTCTAGCTCTCCACGCATCTCTATCTAGATGATTAAGTTCTACAACTGTAATAACCCTCAAGCAGCACATATACAGTTTTTTATGGGCTGATCACAGTAGTGACCCCCACTGACCACAATAGTGACCCTTGCTGACCACTGTTCCTATCGGCCCTGCATAAGGTAGCGTAGGGTTGGCAGGGACAAGGGACAGGACGGGTCACTCAGTCAACCAGGCAAAATACTTGACAATTTTTTGTGAATGTATTGTAAAAAAAGAAAATGTGAATATACAATGAAGATCATGATTGGAGAGAAAGAAAGATCAAGATTCTTGAAATATTTGAAATGATTTTGATTTATTTGACTTGGGAACAATATGTAATTCAGTCATGAGGGGACTTATGACTCCAAGTGAAGTTAGGATTCTATCACATAGTCTCTGGTGGGATTCCTGAAATGGTTTATTTTAACATCAATGTGCCTACATTTCAAGAGGACAAATATTTTGTGCAAACGGATGTAGATGTTTATAGTCATTTTTGAAAGACAGCCATATTTGTTTTTACCTACCGTTTTACTGTAGCGTTTCTTCTGTTTTTCTAGGCACACCGAGCTTAGAGAAAGCAGAAGTTCTGAAGCTGAAGAGAGAAGCTCAAGAACTGTGCACAGACAACATCATCTCACGATCAGGTACAGTAAACTCTAATTGAGACCACCTCCAAAAGAGATCACGCCATTTCTCAAGCTCATAAAGTCTTGTGTGCTTCCAAGGCCGAATGGATAATGAGTTGGACTCATGACCAGAAGGTCGTGGGTTCGATTCCCGGTCGGGTCTGGGGGTGAGTGTTGAGCAAACTTACCTCTAACAGGTTGCACACTGCTCTGTGGTACCTACACGTTAAATAGGTACAGGTCAGGAGTGAACGTAAAAAGACAGTTAGTCAGTCATGAGTCCAATTTCGAGTACATGCTTGATCTTCCTTGCACACGTCCGCTGTGAATATTGCAAAAATCATCTGGTATAAGACCTGTACTTAAGTAATGGACATATTCTGCAATCTAACACTTTTAAAGGACCCTACATGAGATATGATTTATGATGTTAATAATATAAGTGCCAAGTCTTTTCACAATCAAGCTATTACGAAAAGTTCATTTATCTTATCAGTGCAGGAACTGACATTGCTGAAATAACAGCTAAATACCAGAATTTGAGACATGATGGATCTTACCTTATATATATATATACCTTATATATATATATATACTATGAATGTGTATAGCCTTACACTTTATAGAGTGCTATATTTTGAGAATATAAGGTCTCACTTTGTGAATAATTTTAATTCTCTTTACATGTATTAGTTATTATTATTACTTTATTGTAAAAATTCTATGTATCAATTGATATACGAATATAAAGTGTTGTTGTATTGTTGTATTGTTGACGATGTTTGTTTTCATTTGTACTCATTTTGTACTTGCAGGTCGCGGCCAGAGAAACGTCCATAGCGTGTACGCCCGACACAACAAGGTCATAGAGGTGGAGGAAAAAACGCCGGTGAAAAAGACATTCTCACGCCTCAAAGGAATCATAGACAGCGAAGGGTCTGAGTCTGATTAAATTTTATTTAAACATTTTGTTTGTGAAAAATTCAATTTCACGCCGTAATTTAAACGAGACATAGACAGTGAAGGATCAGAATCTGATTAAACTTCATATTTGTACCTTATTATTTGTGTTCATTGTGTAATTGAAATAATACATCTATCATTAATTGTATCAATATGTTGATTTATTTCGTTATGTGGAGGATTTTTTAAACCTTGTGCTTTTTTAAGGGTAAATAAGGACTTAAAATGGGTGATAATGATGAAGATGATGATTCCTCGTATTTTTGGAGTGCGCCATTTCATAATCATGTATTCATCTAAGTACACATGTTGTAAATTTCATTACAGCAGCATATAATGTATGTGTTCAAATGTAAATAAAATCCATGCTGTTTGCGTAAGATGTTATGTACAATAAGTTTGATAAACTAAATATTAGATGATTTATGCCAAACCCATGCTATTGTCATTGCTCAGAATATTACAAACATAAAAATACATTAACATTTGCTAAACAAATGATTGTTTTCTCCACTATGTTAATTTATAATGTAAAACGTACCATGCTCCGCTGAAGATAATTATTACCATGTTTGGATGTTGCCGCAAACCTGAACAATGATAATTGTTTGTGTTTTGGTTCTATAAATGTTGCAAAAGCCATGTTTGCATCATCTATTGTTTCTTCACACACTGCCAAGATAGTAGATTGGGCCCTGTATGAAACCCAATATTATTGATCATTATTGTGTTGTTATTGTTATAAACCGGACGATAAGCAGAGATATTACAATACCAAAAGTTAATCTAAATGTCAATGTTAGTATTCCTGTTATACCAGGGTATATACCTGACTCTTCGGATGGTTGAGATGTAGACTGGGCAGCCAGGATTTGATTGATCTCTGGTGTTTTATTCAATTTTAATATTTGTATAAATTTTGAATTAAATTTCAAAACTGCAAGACTTGTTTTTTTTCTGTCTAGAAATATTTATAGGATGGGGTGGTAGTGGGACGTAAAATAGGATTATATTAGCGACAAGATTTTAAGTTGAAGCCATAATACCTTAACTCCGAACATATTAATTTTGTTGACAAGAAGTCTGGTTTGAACGTAATCCTTCAACCATCGTAAGATGATTGACCTTGAGTTAAGAAATTAAAATTTAAGCGTAAATTGAATTTAATAGAAAATATTTAAGCCATCTCAAAATTTAAGCCTGATCTTGTTCAGAACCGGCCGGGGATAGAGTGACCTGGGGAGGGGTCATTACGTACAGAGGTGAGTGAGTGCTCCACTCCCGCATAATGCCATGAAATTCAAGTTTGAATTTAAAACACATTATGCTGGTGCGTGGAGCTAAATCTTTTAATACTACTTTATACTAATGAATTTATGGTTACAATAAATGACATAACTGAGATAAAATGTGCCAAAAGTAGGGTAGGGAGAGAGCTGCCAAACCTGTTAGATCCCCCCCTCCCCACGGCGGGGGTGAGGGTGAGAGATGAGACGAAACGATACATAGTTTATGAGGTAGCATAGAATACATAATAATATCCTGTAGTGTACATAGCATAATGAATATCCGTAGAGTACCAGCACTATCGTGAAAAATGTCAATCTAGCCTACGTTACTATGTCATTCTTTTATTAGCTCTTTTCAAATATTAGGACTGACAGAAACTGTCTCATTTTAGTGGTTGTACATTTATGGCATATAGGTATGAATCTGGTAATATAATGCAGTGATGAGGCTAAAATACTAGCAGCCTGTCGATGACGTCACTTATAAAGTACTGAATTATGAGGTGTTATTTTGTTATGTAGGTGCCCTGTATTACATATTTTAATAATTGCACAAGAAAGTTGGGTATTTCTACTGATGTTTTATTCACAAACGGAAATTATTTGGAACTATGATCTGGCCATAAAATATTATGTTAATATTATTTGTTATTCGGCAGGTCAAATTTGAACTAGTCATAGCAAAACAAGGGGTGGCCACGTGTTTGGCTTGTTTACATAATAATTCCCTGGCCAAAAGTTTATGAATTCATAGTAGAATAATGAAATGACACTGAACTACTAGTATTTGGCATTCGTATATTTTCCCTACACATCTTGAATATGTGAGAGACTACTAGTAGGCAAGGCATTTGTTAATAGAACAATGGAAAGGCTATCTGTGTGTTCCAACCTATAAAGGTTGTCTTCAGTGAAGGGCGGTGCATTATGACCAAAGTGTATAAATGCTTCATTTTGCTAATTACTTCTAAAATCAAACAGATAACGATAAACAAACTTTATGGTTAACAACAAAATTAATTTCATACTTAAAATCATATAGATGTCTTACAGATATTATTTTGTGTTTTTGTGCATTAGCAGGATTAGAAGTAAATTACGTATAGTTTTATGTTATGTATTGACTGTCTATCAATGTAAGTACGACATGTAAAAAATCAAATTCAGTGCAGACAACTTCTTAGGTGATAATTTGTAAACTAGGACTAAACTGTAGCTAAGCATTTCAAGGATAAGACATTTTTTGTGATCTGTTACAGTCAATCATTAAGTTGTAGTGGATTGTACAATAGCTTGTAAACACTATAAAGTCTAAAGAAATCGGATTGCAATCCCAAACCACAGTGATGAGGAATTAAAATTGACGTCAAGTGAGAATTTATTCAGCAATATTGATGCTCTAAAATCACAAGAAAGAATACAGAGTGGTGAGAAACCATATGAGTGTAGTCAATGTGGCAAATGTTTTAGTCACCAGAGAGACTAGACCAGCCACATGAGAATCCACACTATGGAGAAAGAACATCAGTGTACAGTGTGTGAGAAATCATTCGGTCGTAAGGGACATCTGACAGATCACATGAGAACTCACACAGGGGAGAAACCTTATGAGTGCAGTCAGTGTGGTAAGTGTTTTAGTGTCCGTAGCCACTTGACCAGACACATGAAAATTCACACTGGGGAGAAAGAATATCAGTGTACAGTGTGTGAGAAATCATTCAGTCTAAGGGGAACTCTGAAAACCCACATGAGAATCCACACATGTGAGAAACCGTATGAGTGCAGTCAATGTGGTAAATGTTTTAGTGACAGTAGCGCCTGGACCAGCCACATGAAAATTCACACCGGGGAGAAAGAACATCAGTGTACAGTGTGTGAGAAATCATTCAGTCGAAGTGGATATCTGACAAAACATATGAGAACCCACACCGGTGAGAAACCTTACGAGTGTAGTCAATGTGGCAAATGTTTTAATCAAAGTAACACCTTGACCAGACACATGAAAATCCACACTGGGGAGAAAGAACATCAGTGCACAGTGTGTGAGAAATCATTCAGACATAAGGTAGCTCTGAAAATCCACATGAGAACTCACACTGGCAAGAAACCTTACGGTTGTGGAGTTTGTGATAAAAGTTTCTATGACAGGTCTAATGTTGTTACTCATATGCGCACTCACACGGGAGAGAAACCATACAAGTGCGATCAGTGTGGGAAATGTTTTACTACAAGTTCTAACCTGAAGATGCACAAGCGCACACACACTGGTGACAAGCCATTTTACTGCCATATTTGTCACAAATCATTTACAGAAGGAGGCAGCTTGAAAAAGCACCATATGACTGTGCATGCCAAGAAGTGAGCTGTTATTACTTAACATCATCTTTTGTAAATAGTTATGGAGTATTTCAATAGTGATACTCAAATGTAGTATAAAACGTATCTCACTCTGTGCTATGACTTAAGTATAGTATATAATATTAGTATTTTAGTATGTGCATGACATGAATCTTCTTGAAAATGTATTAATATTGTGTTTACGAGAATTATTAAAATGTGAGACTCAAATGTATGATAAATATAATGTAGAAATAAATGTAGAAAATGATAATTGTAGAATAGAGATACTAAAATGTAAAAAAGTGAGAGTGAAGCTAATAAAGTAGAAAATGTATTCTTTCGTGTTTATCTAATAAAAATTGATACCTTTTCCATATCGAAGTAAAATAATGGTTACCATAAATAGAATTTAGTCACGTTATCGTTATGCAAAAGTTTTTTATATGAATTTTACAATCAGGCTTTAAAGTGAGGCAATACATAAGATCAAAACTCCTTGAAATACGTCGAAACTCACCTTAAATATTCTTTTTATATCTTTATAATGATTGAAAATATGATTTCTTGTTTTCAGTGGATATTTAGCAATATTTTAATGAATAATAATCACAACTGGGTTATTTTATACAATCTTTTTTCTGCTAATTGCATTTGAAATTACCATATTTTCGTGTCTTGAAGCCTCTGCCCGAATTGTAGCCTCCCCTCAAATAGACAACGGGTTGGACACAATTTTAAATCAATAAATGCCTCCCTCATATTAACGCTTATTCAAGACCGGCACTTATCAAAAAGAATACCGCCGGCTACAAGAAGTTTCTTACCTACCTGTGGTACTTTGCATGTAACTTTGTTAATCCCAATCAGATATTGACAGTTAATATATCATTTTAAAGCCAGGAACATCTTGGATACCACTAAACAATATATGATACTAAAGAACAAGTTAAAATCTATTTTCTCTGGATAATTTGTTGAAAACCGTGTCTCACAGTTATGATCGTATACGAATTTAATGAAAACACTACATTTTGTGATTTAAATTTCAGACCACACAGAAAATTACAAGCGGCCTACTGCTGTTTTTGGTGATCCAATTATATATAAGCAAATTCTCTGTTTAAATGGTTACTATATTTCAAACATTTTCCAATAGATTATTTTTGATGTGATAGGCTTGCGGCACCGTGCAGCACGTGAAGTTCAGGCTCACCTACACCACACCATGATCTCTTGGTTCAATGAGTATTTATTTAGCAATTATCCAACAGTGTGTGTATACACTATTCAAAGGATATTTGCTTGTACCCTGGTGTTTGAGTGTGTTCAAGATATCATAGGTCCCAACATTGATTTATATGAAGTCAAAACTTACTCAAAGCGCTTTGTATTTATTTTATAGTTGGATACAGCATTGAAGACTATCCTCTCAACTGAAATATCAGCAGTATGGCAACCGAATAACAAATCCTTTGTCGTGATGGGCATAATACATGTACCTCGTATATCAGTTATCAGTGTTTCTCTACTATCATGGAATAGAGGGCAGTATAGGAAGAAATGCTCTACATTTTCATAGTTGGCCCCGCAGGCTGGATGATCATGAATGACACCTCCTTTACCTGCTTTAATGTTCCAAAATGTGTTTAACGGTTCGACAATGAATGACTTCTTCTAAAACTAAATTATTTACAAAGCTATTGACATGAGTATATGAAATTATAATGACTAATTGGCTTCATTTTGTTTTGTTTTGACTGCTATTGAATAGGTGAGAGGACCTGCTGCAGCTCAAATCATAAATCTAGCAAAAATCTCTTGATCATTTTGTGTTTTATTGGAATTAAGCATTTTGATTTATATGAATTTGACAACAGACCAATACAGTTTTAACTGTTTTGCTGTTGTTCATTGTGTTTGTCTGAAGACGACTTTGATAGTTAAAAGCATCTAACTATCAACAAATAGATTGTTTTGTCGACCAAAATATATATGCCTGTACACTTTTATATCTTCTTACAGTGTACACTTTAACTTGTGTGTTTGTGTAATATATATGTGTTAAATATATATGAATTTATTCATTTTATCAACTATCAGATCAGACATGAAAAACTTCATATAAGTTTCACCATAGAGAAGGGATCCGAACATTTCATGTGAAAACGTCGATTTGTTTTGGGGTTGTTCGGAGACATAGAGCACTTCACAAAGGGCTCGTAGGTCATACACATCTTGCAAAAATATAAGTAAATAGCTTCAATTTAACACCTCAAACACTATTGTTGGTTCATTAATAGCTATGCTACAATGGTTTAAACAAAAGAATGTACGGGATGGGTATGAACTGATCTACATAGATACTATCACCTCCTTAATACCTGTGC
>CM032667.1:59665173-59760969 GCA_019095985.1 Streblospio benedicti
TTTGTGGACGTTTTGGGTTCAAAATATGTTTCTTTTTTTTTCTTCTTTTTTTTCCATTGTTTTTCATCATGTTCATATTCCACGGCTATATATGCAGCAGTTATTGCACACTGAATATATGATTTCCGTAGACCCGATGGTTCTTTTATGTGATTGGGCTTTTTTTCCAAAAGTGAATTGTTTAGAAAACATGCAATTTCCCTATTTCATGAAAATGTAAAGGCTTCCCTCTCAATGGACCACATTAGGTTAAAAGAGTGCGTGAGCGCATGTGTACGCGATTAGCAATTTGTTCAGAGTGTGCCAATGGCCTAGAGTAAGCTGTAAAGTGGTGCTTCCGTGGCCGAGTGGATAGGGAGTTGGACTCGTGACCAGAATGTCAGATGGGTCGTCGGGTCTGGTGGTGGGTGTTGAGCAAACTTACCTCTAACAGGTTGCACACTGCTCCGTGGTACCTGCACTTAATTAAGTACAGGTCAGGCGAGTGAACGCAAATGTGAATGATTAGCACGTCTGCGCCGCTACGGTAGCGATGTGCTGTAAACTCCCCGCCGCCGGGGAGATGAGAAAGATACAGTGTGACAAGGATCCCAATGACCCGGTGTAAATTGTAAAGTGGTGAGAGCACTAGAGTCATGTGACTATAAACCACCGTCACGTTCTACGTAATTCTACTACGTGTGACGTCCCTCCCCTACGTGTGACGTTTGCATAAAGCGACGTAAAAGCCGTGAAACTGCCACTTACATTCCTATCCCACACGCGGCCGAGGCGGGCGGTGCCTGAGCAGTCTACTGCCGCGCGGCACCACCAAACACCGTATTAGGGACTGTAGGATGAACATGGACACCACCGCCGCCACCCTGTGATAGACACCATTCAACCAGGATCAACATAGCGGGGTGAGTACACATCGCTAGCCGCCTGTACGGGGGGTTGGGGCCGTCAGTCCGTGCGGCGCTCACAGGGCTGTAGAGTACTGCGGCGGCGGCGGCGGCGGCGACTCATTAGGTATGGGCTGAGCCGAGCCATAACAGGCAGCAGCATACTGAAGCCAGCTGCTGTCGGGGCAGCAGGATACTGAATAGTGCTCTATTGTAACCAAATCAACATGCATGTGGCTTATGGAACAAAAAGCATAGTATAGCATATAAAACATTGCACACTGTTTATGGTCCGGATACCGTCCACGTCAGCACGGCCTGTTACTGCTCTATGGGTAGGATTTATTCTGGTAGAGTTTGCTTTGGGGTTTGCTTTCATTCTATGGTCGCGTGATGATAGCACGAGGAACAACATTGCTGTTGAATCATTGTACCGTGTACGTGTATGTGGTTTACTCATCGTGCTAGATCTCGCCGTTGCCATATATGCCGTGTATACAGGCCCGTAGGAAGCAAAATCAGATTGGTAGGGTCATTTAAAAGTGGCGGTCTATAATCATGGATTTTTTATTTTTTTTCACAAATGATTGGTCAGGCCACATAATGAAATTATTGCATTATTTTTTACCCCCACACAAATTATTGGTCAGGCCATCGCCTGACCGCCTTGGCCCTTCCTACGGGCCTGGTCAGTGTGAGTGACCATGTGTGAGGGCACCAGCGTTATGCTATATTTAATTGTCAGAAAATCCAATAAAAAGTAGTCACCTATTGTAAAACATTTCATTTCATGTATAATTGTCTTTTCCTACCACATTAGATTTCTAATATGTGATATTTAAAATTTATTTTATCGCACAAAAAGCTTTTCGTCTCTTTAGAGACCTTTACAATTTCTTCTTTTTACATATTTACTATATGTACATATTCCTTCAAAAATAAACATCCAAATGATATTGATTCATAATACAAACAAAGCAATACTTAGGCTAAAGAACACACTGTCTAAATTATACTCAGCATTAACACTACATAACAGGAATCACAAAGCTGGTGAACAAACGTTTAAGTGTTGGGATTACTTGTTATTGAAGAAAGTCTCCTCTTTGATAAAACGTTTATTCAAAAGATGATTGACATGTTCTGAAATGATACATTATACAATGTCAACTACTTTCAGAAATATGATGTACAATCCATTTAAAATCAAATAAACTCCAAAAGAGAACATACTTACAAACAAAGTTTAAAAGACATTACATATTAAAGTGGAACTAATAGGTCATGTCTCTGACATGTCTAGGACACAAATCAACAGTACCTAATCCGACCAACACATACTTAATACTATTCACACAATAAACAATAATACCAATAATATCAATCATACATACATATTATACACAGTGAATAAATTGTAACAGTCCCATATCATTACATAGGCCTAATTTTTGGATTGTTTAACCCAGTGTTAAGGACAGACCATTAAGCGACCAATTGCCACTAAATACACCGTCTGGTGCGTGGGTGTATTATATTGTATGCCACACTGTGTGTAATTATCCGTCCTTACCACCGAGTTATATATTAAAAAAACAACAACAAGATAAATGCATTTACTTTTATTTTAAAATAAGCTTTTTATCTTTAGAGAGACCTTTGACAATTGTTTCCCCCCTCATGACGTCGTGTATAGCGCAGTGGTAAGGAAAGACACACATCATACTGTCAATGGTGCCCCATTGTGAAGCCATGACATACACAGTCCTAGACGCTGTCACATTCTGATCTGGCCGCTGGTTTGAAGGGCAAAGTAAATGCTGACCAGAGGCGCCAGATGGGGCAGAGCCTCGCCAACCAGCCACTCTGTGGATCTAATTGGAACGTCGGACGTTCTACGTAATTCTACTACGTGTGACGTCCCTCCACTACGTGTGACGTGTTTTAATCAAATTGAAACTGAGTCTTTATGAGGTAGAAAACGTTCAGCCAGCAGGTCAAACCTCAAACAAACTACCTGACATTGCCAAGTAAGATCAAGTAAGAAAAACGTAAGTCTAGCCCCCAGAGATATTTTTCTCATATAACACGACATTTGGGTCGCCCACGGGTTGGTATGAACAATGATTTTTTTTATTTACTTCAGACATACAGTCCACCATCGTCGGTTTCCATGGCTTGATCACTCTTCAACTTCAAACATTTAAAGGCCAACATCAACTGATTGATGGATTCTGCCTTGTGGTGGTGCACATGGGATAAGAAACAATTTAGAATATTTACATGAATAAATGAAAACATTTCAGTCTAACATTTAGTATTTACAAGTATTTTGAAACAGTCAAGAGTGTCAGCTGATGTTATATGCTGTTCATACCAACCCGTGGGCACAGTCATAGCTTTTCTGTACAAAACATATCTCTGGGCTAGACTTACGTTTTTCTTATTTGGCAACGTCAGGTGCTATGTTTGAGATTTGACCTGTTGGCTGACCGTTTCGGGTCTTGTAATTGGTTGCATTTCGAGGACAACATGTTGGGTTTATGGAGGCGTAACTCATGTTTACAGTCAGGTGATAAATACAGTGAAACCTTCAATTAAGACCCCCTCCATATAGAGATCACCTCTATACGAAGACCACTTTCCACACTCCCAAACCTGCATGAAGGTACCAAAATGAACCTCTGTATAGAGACCACCTCTCTATTGAGACCACCCAATAGGTGGTCCTAATAGAGAGGTTCTCCAGTACTCCACCTGATGCCATTAGACTAACAATAACATCAGCAGGCGGCGTGAGGCACTCGCTATTTCCTCACAACAACAAACTTCTCACGGGACTTGATATATTGTTTCCAAGAGAGTTTATTGTAATAAGAGTAGAGGAAACAACTACTAGATATATAAGATCTGCTGGCTGGCGTATCATCGCTCCAATCCAGTGAGTTTTAGGCAAAGTGCAAGTTCATGTAGGAAGCATAATAGTTGAGCCCTATAGCCACTAGGATAGTAATTGGTGCTACTATTGGAACCATGAAAAACGCCTAGAATAACCTCACCGCTGCCACAATTGTGCCAACTTCAGTGCATGCTGTAAAATCTCGGCCAGTTTGAGCTTAGTTTAAGCTTTATTCTCGCCTCCACGAAATGTGTAATTTTCCGTTTTTGTTTATGATGATATCACTAAGATCTAAAGAATCAGATTGTGCAGAAGTGGCCGAGTGGATAGGGAATTGGACCAGAATGCCGCGGGTTCGATTCCCGGTGGGGTCTGGTGGTGGGTGTTGAGCAAACTTACCTCTAACAGGTTGCACACTGCCCCGTGGTGCTTACACGTGAAATAGGTACAGGTCAGGCGAGTGAACGCAAATGTGAGTGATTAGCACGTCTGCGCTATGGTTGTGCTGTACGCTCCCCGGGGAGTTGAGAAAGGTATAGTGGGACAAGGATGCTGCCAATGACCTGGTGTAAATATGTAAAGTCGCTAGAGCACGACAAACTGAATTGCGACTGTAAATAAGCACGTTTACATTTATTTTGCATTTTTGCCCTCTTACCAAAACCACCAATTCAATAATTCAGCTAATGTCACAATTAGCTCTGTTTTACAGTACAATCTCCAATTAAGACCACCTCTCTATGGAGACCACCTCTATAATTTAAAAAAACCCCACTTTTTATGGCCCCAAACCTTCATAAAGCTACCAAAATGACCCTGCTTATAGACACCACCTGTCACGTCACGCTAGACGTCTGGGGACACGCGGCACGTTTACAGATTTCACGTTTCAGGCTGTTAGATTCTACAGTGAAACCTCCTATGAAGAGCACATCTATAGAGAGACCACCTCTATGATAAGACCACTTTTCACAGTCCCAAACCTTCATAAAACTACCAAAATGAACCTCTGTACAGAGACCACCTCTCTATTGAGACCACCTAACACTGGTCATCCCAAAGGTGGTCCTAATGGAGAGGTTCTACTGTACAAGGAAACCACTCCGTTTTGTTGTTACAGACCACGACTTTCACATCTTGGGAGCTGCAGTTTGTGTGGGAGTAGCCTTTCTAAAGGCTATGATATAATATTTATAATTTTAATGATTCAAATATTCATATTTAGTTTCCTTCATATGAAAACAGCCATGCAGAATACAACTCTGTTCACATGCATTTGCATATCTTAGACTGAGACTAATAGACTGGAGTTTAAATATCATAATACCATGTCGCTAAGCTGATACATTTAGACTGTGTGTGTTTCTGAGTGCTATGATCACAGGTTACAGTAATCTTTTTAAATGATATTCTGGGCCTTGACAAAGGCTAGTGTGGGAGGTTTGAAGAAAGGGCAAAAATCCCTCGAACAGTAGACGCTATAGTCTGTATAGCGCGTGTGTGGGACCCGTTAGTCCTTATACTTACAGTAGAACCTCTCTATCAGGACCACCTTTAGGACCAGTGTCAGGTGGTCTCAATAGAGAGGGGGTCTCTATACAGAGGTTTATTTTCAAAGGTTTGGGACCGTGAAAGGTGGTCTTATTATAGAGGTGGCCTTAATAGAGAGGTGGTCTTAATTGGAGGTTGTACTGTATCCCTTTTTATTTATTTATTTATTCATTTATTTATTTATTTTGCCATATGTACAAAAGATATTAATAATATAAGATTCAGGTAATTTACAATAATCATAAAAACAAAAACATTTAAAATCACATATATAAGTAGTAATATAAATGGCTGGGGAGGAAAGAAGTGGATTACTTATCAAGTTCCTCCCCATGTGTATAATACTTTTATGACTATAAAATTATAATAGCATTTGCTTCACAAATTGATTAAAACAGTGATAGAAACAACAATTAACATAACATAACGTAACGGCCACAAACACCCGAGGTGGAGTGAAACACCGGGAGATTTATACGATTTAGACTTGATATAGTGTGCAGCGGTGAAACAGGTGATTGCAACATTCAAATCGACCAATCATTTGTATAGATTGATGAGTCAATCGATAGATTTGAGCGTCTGTCAAAATCATTCTGCTGCTCCAAATACAAGCTAATATAAGTGGAAAGCTGATTAAGCGTGTGTTTCATGTCACCATTTGCCCATTATTGACATGGCGATAGTGGCTTGGACGAGTCATGCTGGAGAATGTGTAATCATGATACGAGGGGTCAGTAATTAACCTGATTAACCCTTTCTAGGTGGAGGCAGTAAAGGCTGCGACTAGTGTAACCCACCAGAATACAACCGAAAATAAGTTCAGTTTACTACCAAGCACCATGTATATTATGTAATGAGGGGGGGGGGTATATAGCATTGATAAAAATCCATTCGCCAACATTTTTTTCCCTAAATCACCAGTCATCAATACATTTCATTGTCTTTCACCATTCCCTAGGAATTGTAAGTGAATAGGTTAGTTGCATCACATTTTCTGTTTCTAATTTGTTTATTCTTTTATTTATGTATTCATGTATTTATTTATGTATTTATTATTTATCTATTAATTAGTTTATTTATCTATTCATTTATTTACTTATGTATTTCTTGAAATGTTTGTTTATTGAAATATTTATTTATTTATTTAAATAATTTTTATTGAAATATGGGCCCTTTGCTGACTCTACCATCCACACGGCAGCCGTCATGAGACAAACGTACGTTATTATACGTGAGATTTGACGTCATAGTCTACTGACGTCATATCTCACGTTCTCAACTTATGTTTGCTAAATGGCCTACTTTTTTACAATGTGCACCTGGTTGTGTCCACAGTGATGCCCATCAGCTGACCGGTAGCGAGTGACCCCGCGACGAGTGACCCCCTGAGTGACCATGTCTGCGCGGCGCGGTGAGAAGACGAGTCTGAACGGTTCACGCGACTCGGCCGGGTACCCGATGGACTCGTATGGCGCCATCGCCGGGGACGACGACCGTGTGCACATCCTGGACGAGGACGCCCTGGTCAGTGTAGAATACAAATCTTAATCAAACGAGAATGACTTTCATCAAAAACTATACATCTACCTATATAGTACAATAGTACAAAAGTATTGATTGACGTTAGTCCATAGTACGTTGAACGTTATACTCATAGTCTACAGTCATTGTCAAAACCCGGCGAGTTTGTAACATGAATTGTTCTGGCAGGCGAGTTCTTGGGGCGGATCACGGCGAGCCACGGTGAGTCATAAGAACGAATACCGATAAAATGATTCATGTTACACAACGAACCTGGTTTTGTATTTATCATTCTTTTCTAAACAATCTCAATATTGTTTTTCAAAATTGTGAAAAAAAGTAGTCCGGCTGAGGACACGCATGATAATAATGGTATGAGACCTGTTCGAACAGGGGCGATAACCCTCTCCGGGTTGTCGGATAATAATGGTATGATGACCAGTTGCCAAATTCAGTGATGTATAGTGACTAAGGCTGCGAGGCTACTAGGCTATATATAGTATCATAGGCGCCAAAGTAGGTGATTGCAGATTATGATGTAGACGAATGTGAATTCGTAGGAAAGCCAGGTTACCCTAATTCAGTGGTTACTAGTTCAAGTCCAGGGCCTTTAAATCCGAGTCCATATCATACTTTGACCTGGGTGACGATAACCATTGGTACATGAAAAAAAAGAATGATAATAAAAAGTGATGTGAACAAAGGATCAAATTGCAGCTTCTATCCCTTGCAGGAAAGGTTGGTGAGCAACCAATCAGGGCGGCCGGTCTGGTGTTATGATTCCTCCAGGGAGACAGTTTTGAGTTCAAGTCCACGGCCTTTCAAATCTTTCGAGTCCATATCACTGACTTTCGTTTCAATACTTCTGGGTGACGATAACCATTGGAATTACATGAAAAAGAATGATAATAAAAAGTGTAGATATCATATACTCGAACAAATCTGTATATTTCGAACAAATCTGTCTTCAGAAAAGTGCATGAACCTGCTGGTATTTGCATGAACCTGCTGGTATTTTGCTGCCAGTCGGCGGCAGCCTCCAATCAGGGCGAACAGTTTGTCCGTCTCGCTGAAAGAGGACGTTATGATTCCTGCTTTTTTTATTTAATAGAATTTATTTAACGTCAATTACACACATTAAAAGGTGTTCTTGACATGCACAAAAGGTCACGAAACGACATGCATTGTTGTGATGGTTAATGAGATGAATGTTAGTTATTTAAAAGTAGATTCATTAAAACCTTTGGGTACCATTGATGAAGTTAAATATATGTTTGAACATAATTTTGTCACCTTGCTTGTTTTTTGTTTCATTGATTATCATATTAATGAAGTATTTGATATTTTTATTGTTGTGAACATTTTCTATATGGGTTTGAGTAGCCATGGGTATCTCTCTGATAAGACCATCAAGCAGTACATGTCTTTGAGCTGCAAGGACGGGACAATATAGAAAAAAAGTAATGTCCTCTTTAGTCAAATGGCATGGATCACACATGGCACGATCAATAAAAATTATATTTCTTTCTGTGATTACTGCGTGGAGGTTGAGTCGGCGGCGCTCACAAACATACGATAAAAAGTGGTCTGCGTGGCTATTGATTGGTCAGATTTTGTGACCAACTTCCACGAATATTAAGGAGTTTGAACTGGCTGTATACACAGACGCTGAGGACCGTCAGGGATCATTCAGTCGTTGGTGCTCTCACTGCTGCTGCTGTTGTTGTTGTTGTTGCTGTTGCTGCTGCTGCTGCTGCTGCTGCTGCTGCTGCTGCTGCTGCTGCTGCTGCTGCTGCTGCTGCTGCTGCTGCTGCTGCTGCTATCACAAATGAATGTCTATGTTGACGTTCATGTGCAAGCGGTACTGAGCAGCTGTCGGCCGATGAGTCAGACGTACCAGCTGTGTGGACCAGCTGTGTGGACCAGCTGTGTGCTGTAAATGTCACACGAAGCGCAAATCAATGTTCATTTTGGGCTCCATTATTCATATTAATGAAAACCTAAATTAAGAAGCCGTCATTTTGCCTTTGGCAGCAAGACTTTCCCTGATATCGCAACAGCTTGATCAGACGCGACAACGAATCATCATTAGTGTCAACACAGTTTTTACAGTAGAACCTCTCTAATAGGACCACCTATGGACCCAGCGTTAGGTGGTCTCAGTAGAGAGGTGGTCTCTATACAGAGGCTTATTTTATGAAGGTTTGGGGCCGTGAAAAAGTGGTCTTATGATAGAGGTGATCTCAATAGAGAGGTGATCTCCTTAGAGAGGTGGTCTCAATAGAGAGGTGGTCTCAATAGAGAGGTGGTCTCAATAGAGAGGCGGTCTCAATAGAGAGGTCAATAGAGGTGGTCTCAATAGAGAGGTGGTCTCAATAGAGAGGTGGTCTCAATAGAGAGGTGGTCTCAATAGAGAGGTGGTCTTAATGAGAGCTTCTACTGTAGCTGGCAATGGCGAGGCTGAAATTAATATTACAATTATAATATCAAATATATTTGGTTGTGAATTCTATCATTGTTGCCAGTTTATGCCTGGCTGAGATAAAGGACGCGTTTGTCCACGTAGGTGTGATGTGATAAAGCTCAGTGACTGTGCAGACGGTGGGTGGTGGTCACTAGATAGCACAAACCACCACTGTGGAAATACCAAACTGCCCACTCATCGCACCATAAATATCAGACAAAGAGCAGATGTTAAATGTTACGTGTCAAGTGGCCGTTACTCGGGGGGGGGGGGGGGCTACGTCCATAGTCGTCCTATACGGCATGTGCCACTGACAGGGGTCACCTTTTTCAGCCCCTCAGTTTCACTAGGGGTCATGATTTCAATATTCCAGCCAGTTTCAATAAGGGAGGTTCAATCTCGAGGTTCAATATCTAGCTATCTTTTCATGTGATTTTGCATTATTGAGCCATACAAAAGCATAAAAGGTCAATATAAGTTGTAGAAAATCTTGTTTTCATTACAGCATCGCATAGAATAATAGCCCAGTGGGATAATGCCCCATTGTTTTCATCCGGTGGTTTCCCTAGGGGTATCATGTTCATCGTTTCACTGGTTTCACTAAGGGATATGATTTTGGACCTTCAGTGGCACCCCGCTACCCATTCACCCCTGAAGTACCCCCCACCCCCCCCCCTGCCTTGTGACTAATGAACGCACACTGTACATTTACACACCGTACAGACTAATCCGGAACCAAACACTGGTTAAATCAGCACAAAGTCTAACATTTCTCATAGAAAACTGAACTGTATGAGTGACTATACATTCTGTAAACACTCCCGGACCACACCAAACATGTTTTTATAGGTCACGTCACCGTTTGGTCCCGGGGTTTAGAATATACGCGTATAGCGGAGTCTTGTGGTAAGACTAATCGAAGCTAAATTGGAAGTTGTATAATTGAAGTAATAGAGACCGTCCACAATTGACATCATTTTGGCACTTACCGACCCCCCCCCCCCCCCTTGTCAACTTGGGGACCCCATTCAACTAAGGAGATTATGTAAATGTCACGACTTCCTCACCAAAACCCCAAACCCCTCAGTTAACCATATAATGTAGCCAATATTTAAGCTATACCTTAGTGAAATAGAATCTTGTCAGACTGTGTCATACGACATTTGCGTTTCGTGGGTAAATATATGATTATGTGTTTTATGACCAAATATTCCAACAAATACTAAGCATTTATTTTATTTCCATTCTTTATACTACAACCTTAAATATCAAATTTAACTTGAATGAAACTGTAGTACTTCACTCTAATTTCTACTTCGTGGAGGCAGGCAATATCTTTAACGTCTGTCCTTTCATTTGATTTCGTCAAAATGTCACAAAATCCCTGTGTTGACACGTGACGTCATCAACCACCTGCTGTCACGTGACCAGGAGCTGTATTCGGCGTCCTACTATGGCGGTGCCACGCCCACCAAGGTACTTTCGCTTTCTCTCTTCCATTTTCTTCTCTTTCTCTCTCTTTCTATTTTCCATTCACTAGCAGCAGATCCAGGTTTCTTGGGAGCAACCGGGGAGGGGTAGGGCTGCTTTGAGGGGGCGGGGAGCAAAACAGATATAACAGAACACTGGGAAGAGGAATCCAACCAGCTAGGCGTTTGATCCTTGAGTCAGTCTTTCAATCTATGCAAATGTTTGTACAATTACGGATGTTGTGACCCCTGTATGCACGGGTCACCGAGGTCACGACCCCTGGATCTGCTCACACCACCTCTGATGACACGTGGCCCTGTGGCTGGTCGTGTCAGTTTCACCTGCAAGAGACAAACCGCAGGGCCGTAGCTACATATGAGGCAGGGGAGGCAACTGCCTCCTCTATTTTATGGAGATCACCGTGTCATTGGAGAGAGTTTTTAATCTTTTTTTCCACTTTTCTGTCATAGATAGCCCCAGAAGCTATGAAAAAGAGAACTTTTCTTGTGGGGATGGGGAGCATGCCCTCAAAACCCCTAGCCTATGGTGCTTGTCTGCACCCTTGCCCAATACCCAACATATTTGCCTCCTCTGTTTCACAATTCTGGCTACAGCCCTGAACCGTTTAGTTCAATTCTGTCATTCAGGATAAAATGTCCACCGAGGAATTTATTGTTTTAACCATCATCGTGATTAACGTTTGACGTCGAGGACCGTATGACCCTTGAATGTGGCTGTCGGCCGGGTGCAAAGAATTAAAACCTGTGCGTCCCAGGCGACCCATAGACTGTCATTAGTGTGTTCATTAGTTGTATTGAATCCTGATGGTAACAGCAAGTCAGTCAGCCTTGTTTGGTACACAGTAAACAGTGGCTGGATTTCTGTTACTTCTGCATGTTTCTTTTTTTTCTTTTCCTTTTTCTTGCACAGTGGAATTCAAAATGTGGAACTTGCCATCATTTAGGCAAATATCACGCTGTTTGTGTAAATATCTGAAGGAGACAAAGCGGTAATGCACTTTATTAAATGTCTAAACCACGCAATACAAAAACCAAAACCACAATCAGTTTGCATTATTAGAAAGGAAGAGTTTACATAACTCTAATGCTTGTTGGGGGAAAGTGTTCAATACTAAGCCTTGGAGCCACCTGAATTTTTAATTTTAGAGGGGTCAAATCACAAATCAGAGGTGGAAATTAAACAAAGTGGTTTTATTGTCATTAGAGCGCGTTATGTGCGAATTTGACCTGCCTGCTTTTGTAGGAAACCATCACGAGCTTCATGCTGGGAGAGGTGAGCCTGCTTTCTCCTTTCAAGCCATTTATTGACATTAGAGGATCCTTTCTCCACCCCTCAGTTACCTTAAAACGTCCGGCGGCGTGTCCCCAGCACACGCCGAGCGTAGCGTGATGACACACGCACGACGTAGAGGATTTCTTTCTTCAAGTCTATGCGGCTATATCACAGCCTCTGTCGAGACTCAAACCCTGGACCACTACCACTGTGGCACCTATTCACCAAACACTTAAGGAAAAAACATGATAGGGCTTGGTGCTATAGGCAGCTCGGGGCTCGAGTTACAGCGTCCCATAGACTTGGAGAACGAATCTTCTGTCAATACTTACACCCAGTTAATGAATCTCCAATAATATTATCCACGTCATCCCGTTTGTTTTGCTTGCTTCGAGCTCAGTTACATGAGCACAAATGTATATGATTATTTTATGATGTTATACTTTGCACAGGGTATGAAATTCAATTTGGCATTAGACCCTAGAGCCAGAAACACCGCAGCCGAGGTTAGGTGGTCACAGTTCTTTGCTCTGTCCACAGAGGGGGTCCTATAGCAAAAAAAATGTGATTGGTGATTTGCTCTAAATCGTGAGCGTGAATTGTGAACTGCCTGTATTTAAGTGTGTGAAATGTAATGGGACCTATTATTGGTGACTGGTGATCTGCTCATTACAAAGGCTTTGATTGGTGATCTGCCTTAAATCTTGAGTGTGATTGCTGAATTTCCTGTATTTAAGTGCGTGAAGTGTGATAAAAATGTGATGCAACCTATTCAATTACAATTCCTGGGGATTGGTGAAAGACAATTAAATGTATTGTTGACTGGTGATTTAATGTTAAAAAAATGTTGGTTAATGGATTTTCACCAAGGCTATAGACCCCCTCTTCACAACCTAGCGGTATGATGATACCTTTAACACGATGAACAGAACACCTGGGCAATCCACAATTATGAGAAATGAATGCAGACAGTCTATTCTTGATACAAGATCGGCAAATGCGCTGTAGATTGTCCTTATTTCATACCCTGTATATATTTGTTGTTTTCAACCTACGTCATACGTGATTAACGTTTGACGTCCAGGTACACGTTATACGTATGACGTTTACACCCTGCGCTGGACCCTTTCAGTTTGGATCTCCAAGTGAAACCCGATTTTATAGTCACTGTTATCTGTTTGTCATTGATCTAGTTTACTTTGCTTCTTAAACAACTCAATATCTCATATAGTGGAAAATACATGATACTGAAATGATGTTTAAACATTAATGTATGGTTGCTGCGGTGAAGTATAATAATCATTCTCCATTGGTGCATGCCATACCCCTCGGTCCAGTGCTTCGCATCATCATCATTCCACTCCATGCATGACACCGCGCTACAGTAGAACCCCTCAATGGCACCACGGGGACCGGCCTCACACACAGCGTCACGACGTGTGAAAGAACGTCACACGTAAAACTGTCGGCGTCACGACGACAACGGCGACGTGTGGACAGAACGTAGGACGTAAGATATGGAAGATTGGACCACAAGGAACGATCGTGTTGTAGAGGTGGTCTCGTACGAGAGGTGATCTTTCTGGCGGTTCTACTGCAGTCTTCTGTGAAGTGGTCCTATAGCTGTGGTGTGAACATTGCGTGGTTCTACTGTATTACACAGATACCCACACAGTACGGTAGTTATAGACAGCAATTAACATTGAAATTACATTCTATTGACATGTTGACTGAATGTAGTCTATATGATAATCTAGAAAGTATTTGCAAAACAAATCTCGTTGTATTTGACGTAATCTCGTGTGTTGCTCATTTACATCTCAGCTGGTTACAGCAGGGTGTCAATAGTACATCAATATGTCAATAAAACGTCAATATGTCAAACATCAATAATATGTCAACTGTCAATAAAACGCCAATGTGTCCAACGTCAATAATATGTCAAATGTCAATAATACGTCAATACATCAAACGTCAATAATACATCAAACGTCAATAACATATCAATACGTCAAACGTCACTGATACATCAATCACGTCAGACACCAATAACATGTCGGTACGTCAGTCGATAATACGTCAACCGTCAATAACAGCGTTTGTTTTGCACCAGGAGAACTACGCCTTTGATGCAGACCACGACGATAGTGACCGCTGTGGACACTTCTCTTTCCCCGTTCCCGCGGTAAGATGGTAGGCTGAGCGGCGAGACTGACCGGTGCTTCCGGGGGACGCACAAAACAACATTTTATTGAAGATTGTCCATGTTAGATGATTCTTTACGAAAGTTATCATTTCTAGTCATTATACTCCTTTAAACCCCCGCTATTTGAGTTTATAACTGATCACATTTCGTCCAGTGATTAAAGTGATGAGGTTGGACAAAATTGTTGGCAAAGGTTTAATGATTGAAATGGAATCCTTGATACGTGTTCTGTCATGTCACATGTAGTGTTAAAACTGGTACATTTTACAATATCATATGAAGATCTGTAAAGGCTTTCTGTTAGTTACAAAAGTCACGATGCCAGCCATTTTGGCGGCCATTTTGAAAACTTTCCTCGGGGGAAACTTGACTAAACTTTTTTTCCTTGAAAGTACATATATCAAGTATTCCATTTCAATTGTTGAACCTTTGCCACAATTTTGTCCAAATTCAGCTCTATGTTGATGTTGATTTACTGGACCGCCCGGAAGCACATGTATTGGTACTGAATTAGAACGAAACATGCACCGACTTTGGTGCGTTCACTGCACGGGAATGTCACACCTTGTAACTCGCATTTGTTATAGTCAGTATTATTTAGTGTGTGAAAGTTCTTGTTCAAATATAGTCCTAAGTTCACGGCACGATCTGATCATTGGAAAGCTCTTTGATTTTGGAATATTACATTTTCTATGACTCTATGATTATTTCTTTTAGCTGTTGTGAAGACTACTTTGGAAATTCATAACTTTGAAGAAAATCTACTGTCTGAATCATTAAACATGAATTTCTAAATTAGTGTCCACAAAATCTACAGAGAATGACAAAGTTGCCAAAAATATCCCGTCAATACAATTAGTAAGATTTCTCTGTTCCAAGTATAATATTAATTCAAAAGTCAATTTACTTTTGATTTTGATAAATATTATATCTGACCTTTGGCTGATGAAATTTAGTTGATGCATGACGTAGGAATGAATGTAACAAGACATATATTATTATTTGTCAACATTTATTGAAGTTTTTGCCTATATTTCCATGGACCTATGATTTGGTATGAACTGCTAGTTCATTTGATTCCATATGGTCATCATAGGTCATGAGTTTGAATTCCACCAGAAACTATGTGATATAGTCCTAACCTGAATAGGAGTCATAACTTCACTGCCCTCTGGTAAATCACGGTCCGTCTCGGTAAGTTTGAGCTTATTCTAGCTTTATGAAAACCTGCAATTGTAGTAGGCATTGGTGACTAACCCCTCAGTAGAGAGGTCCTACTGTACATTGTCCACCATCGCCTTTACTCCCCAAACTCACCGGTCTGCTTTTCATTTTGTTATCTTACGTGTTACGTTGTTACTTTGTTACGTTGTTACGTAGAGCGTGCCGCGTCAGTGACGCCATCTGGCCGCTGCAGCTGTGGTTATATTGCCCCCAGTGCAATAAAACAGGCATTAAAACGTTAATTTTGATCGGGCGCTTTGTTCATTTGTGTGTGATGAGAAGATGAATCGCTCTCTGCCGCGCAGAGACTCACACCAGGCAGGAAAAAATCCATAGCCAAATGTGGGTTAATGAAGCTCGTGCTGATGGTTTTACTTTGATGCACGCTCAGTCATCAGGGTGTACATACATCGCTATTGCAACCCTTTGTTAGTCATCACACTTTATGTAACTCGCGGCTTAACTCCTTGTGGTTTATCACAGTTTACATACATTGCTATATATCCCTTTACTAGTCATTGTAGTTTACATATTTAGCCCTTTGCTAGTCATCACAGTTTATATACATTGCTGTTTTAACTCTTTACTGGGTATTAGTCACTGAAATATACTCACATTTACGCTATCAGTGAAGGTAAATTGGTCAGTCTTTTTTATATAAATATGTGTTATCTTACTCTTCATCGTAAACTGGACTGTAAAACTATTTACTACACCAGCTACTGAAGGCTTCCACTGTTTATTAGCCCAGCAGGTATGTGACAGCAATGTGATGCAATCATGAAATTTAGCAGAATACTAAAGCATCCCATTTGGATATAGGGACATTTATTTTGCCTACAGTCGGAACTGGCGGCCATTTTCCAAAATGGCCGCTCTTATGCGACGCAAATTTTGCATGTTAATTTTAATCTTGAAAAAAAACCAGTAGAAGTAGTAGAGAGTGATTGACAGAAATAAACCTTTTAGACTATTTATTCATTCATTCTATGAGTTCATTCTTGATTTATCTATATATTGACCGTCTTATGAAGAGGAGTCTAACGTGTTTTTTGGGTTTTGATTTTTTTTTACTAATTCATTCATACTATTTTTCATCATTTTTACAAACATGACAAGATGAAATGGAAAGAACGGCCTGGTTTTTTTTATCATTAATGAGTTTTCTTGTGAATCTTGTGCATCAACCATTTTTAATGTACAGTGAAACCTCCCATTAGACCACCTCGATGCACGGACCACCTGTATAATACCACTATTTCTCCCGGTCCCAACATTTTGTAGAGACCACCACGAGCATCCATAAAATGTTCAATAAGACCCCAGGCTGGTGTTAATACACAGGTTCTACTGTACTGCTCTATGTGCTTGACTTTTGTGTCTACATTTTTAAAAATATCCGCATTTTAAGATCATTGATTATCTTTCATGCATTGTTATTCATTTAATATATTGATACTCTGTCTCATGTTACGTAGTAACAAAATACTGGGTGCAGTTTAAAGGCTTAAACAGAACTTTGGGTAGAGCACTGATCTCCTCACTGCACTGTTAGTGCCTTGGGGGCAAATAGAAATGACTGTGTCCAATCAGAAAAAGAGGATATTGTTTCCGTGGAATGGAGAACATTGGAATCAGAGCATCATTTCCAAAAGTGTTGAATGTATTAGAATAAAATTGTGTAGAAACCTGTCCTAATGTCTGTGAAAGTTGCGTATAGTTTCCAGTGCAACCCTCATCTCTCAGCCACATCTTATGTATGGCGCATGAAAGTCAGCATTCTACTACAGCGCTGTATGGGAAATGTAAATGTAAATTATAAGTAAAACCCAATGTCTATTAAATGTTCACATCCATTAGGACAAATTGCTAGACATGTCCTGATAAACTTTCATTCAAGTACGTGCAGTACTATTGAAGATGCCCCCCTAATCCTCTCGGAGATAATCCACTAATTCTCTCCCTGAAAAACAACAGTAAACATTGTTCCATTGATTTTATTGTGTTCACACCACAGTGAACAGTGCTCCATTGTTTACATTATGTTTAAACCACAATTATAGAGCTTTTGCTTCATGCAGATGCATTAGGCAAAAGCTAGAATGAGAAATAAGCCTTCTAGAAAAAGAAAATACGACGGATGAAAATAACATTGATACTAATAACCTTCATTATCACTCTTGCTGTCTGTCACATGCAGATGGAAGGAGAGCGGGTCGTCACATTCCCAGAGGTAAACAAAGCTGTTGTCTGCAAATGCTCCCTTTGTTTCCTTGAATGAGTTCATCGTGTTGGTAATTATATGAATGTATTATTTTCATCTTTCACAACACAACATTTTTCGTCTGCTTCTGCAGACATTTTCATTTTTTGCGTTTTTGAAAATGTCTGCAGAAGCAGACGAAACTGTCAAACGATTAGTAAATTTTGTGTTGTGAAAGATGAAAATACTTAAGCTATATGGCTATGTTGTCTAGATGCTCATTATTCTTTACATAATTGTTTTATTCGCCAGTGGGTGATATTCTTCATGCCTCTTTGATTGTATTTTCCCACTTTTGATGAATGTATGATTTCTTTGACGAATTCTAGATTAAATAAGATATAAAAAATAAAAAGATTCATGCATTCATCAAAGGTGGAAAAAGACAATTACAGAGACACGCTCATTATTTTTGCTTGTAAGTGTTCCCGAAATATCATTTTGTCTGTGAAAGCTCACAAAATATCATCATGTTGTCTGTAAACGCTCATGAAATATTGTTATGTTGTCTGCCATCGTTATTTTGAGTGTTAATGCACTCAAAATATTCCTATGCTGCCTGCAAAATATCGCAAAATATCATTATGTTGTTTGTAAACAATGCACGCAGAATATTGTTATTTTGTTTGTTAACTCATGCCAAATATGGTTTTGTGCCTGTTTTGTGCAGTGAGCACTGACAGACCCAACACACCATCATCGTGAGGCGACAACAGCCAAATGCTGGAACCGGCATTCTACGTGTTCTAGATAACCAACTGATATTGGCTGGTAATGTGGTTCAAGGGAAATGAAAGTAATGAACTTCAAGCCATTAACCAAACAATGTGAATTTGTCATACTGCAATGAAGCCAAACAGTCATGTCAATTACCAAACAGCTTTGAGTGTTTGACATTTGCTGTATTCTCAAAGCGTCTGTCTCCCACCACTCTCATAACCCTCACCCTGATCTGACGCCCACTGTCCACCACTGCCCCACCCGTAACCTAACGCAAACTAACTGCTGTCCCAGACCGTCCCTCCCCCAAACTGACCACTTGACCGTGTGTTACAGCGAGCCCTCCCTCAAACTGACCACTTGACCGTGTGTTACAGCGAGCCCTCCCTCAAACTGACCACTTGACCGTGTGTTACAGCGAGCCCTCCCCCAAACTGACCACTTGACCGTGTGTTACAGCGAGCCCTCCCTCAAACTGACCACCTGACCGTGTGTTACAGCGAGCCTCCTCCCTCAAACTGACCACTTGACCGTGTGTTACAGAGAGCCCTCCCTCAAACTGACCACTTGACCGTGTGTTACAGCGAGCCCTCCCTCAAACTGACCACTTGACCGTGTGTTACAGAGAGCCTCCCCCAAACTGACCACTTGACCGTGTGTTACAGCGAGCCCTCCCTCAAACTGACCACTTGACCGTGTGTTACAGCGAGCCCTCCCTCAAACTGACCACTTGACCGTGTGTTCAGACGACGGTTCTCCTGAAGCTGACTCCTTGCACGTACGACCTGCAGCAGGACAAGGCTGCTGTTGCGACGGCCTGCTGCTCGGTGAGTGCGGGTTGGGCAGTGGGTGCTGTGGCTGCTGCAATTGTCTGCTGCTGCTGCTGCTGTTGTTGCTGCTGCTGCTGCTGCTGCTGTTGTTGCTGCTGCTGCTGTTGCTACTGTTGCTGCTGCTGCTGTTGCTGCTGCTGCTGCCGCTCTCTGTTGGGGGATATTATAACTCGCACAATATATACAAACCAAATATTGAGAACGTAGAACAGTTACCGGTAGAAAAAATGCTCTATCATAAGTATATAAACAATATCATTTATTCCACTTTACTTTGAATGCTGAACTAAAACATATTCTCTTCAGTAGAGGATTTCTTTTGCAGTTGCCGAAGGGGAAATCATGAGCAGTAACTGTACAACTAATTGGAAATACGATAAAGTGTTTTTCTCATATGAACGTCAACATCAGAAGACACGACCGTATTTATATTCAATAAATAATGGAGACCACAACACCCGCATTTTCATTATTTCTCCATTTAGTGGTGTGAGTCCTATAAATATGCAAGTGCCCGTAGGACTGGCTGGGACTGGCTGTGTCCTCAGCCTCATGTAGATATGGTGGTTTATAGTTGGTCTATTTTGCTTTCATGACCTTACATTTTACACCAGGTCATTGGCACACTTACTGATCATCAATCGATCATTTCTCCCGGAGCGGCTGTGTGCAACTATTTAGGGATGAGTTTGCTCACACACATGGACAGAACTAAAAACCATATAATATTAAAACATTCTAAATTAATGTTTGAACATTGATCAGATATTTTTGAACGAACGAAATGAGAGAACAAGTTTGAAATGTATAGATCAAATAAATAACATTTTAGAAAGAGTGTAACGAAATTTCAGAGACCAGATTAAGTTGTTTTGAAATGCCGTGGAATCAATCACACGGTCTCCTGCATTGCACCAGACCAGTCATTATGTGTGAGACAGGCGCTCTAACCGCTGAGCTAACCGCCCCACGTCTTACATGCTTGACTATACTTGGCCAGTATCAGAATTGCACACGCCGGTTCCCTCCTTCACACAGTCTCTCTGTGTCCCTGAAACTTGCCACCTCCGACAGATTACCATACCCGGTGTCACTTTGTTTACAAAAGCTTCAACTCACAGACTAGATTCAAAAAAGGAATAATGTTCGATGTTGCATGTTTCCAGACTTTGCCGGTACAGTAGAACCTCTCTATTAGGACCACCTTCGAGACCAGTGTCAGGTGGTCTCAATAGAGAGGGGGTCTCTATAGTGAGGTACCACGTACCTTTCAGACTTTGTGCTGGTGTACGAGGACGACATGGAGACCCTGGAGCTGAAGAAGGAGGGCAAGGTGGGCAAGAAGGAGAAGGCGCAGATGACGCAGCGCGACAAGCACGAGATGTGGAGGCAGAAGTTCCTCGCCAACATCAAGAAGGCGGGGCTCGAGATGGAGGAGGTGGGTGGAGTAGGAGATGCAAAGTGACCTCTGAAATGTTTCACCTGAGAGTGGATTAACATAATTTATGTGACCTGTTTAAATACTGCAACCTGATTGGGTGAACCCGCCATACCCAGCAACCTGATTGGTTGAACCCACCACACCCATCTGATACTCAGCTGAGATTGGTCACTTGACCTAATTTATATTCATCACCAGCCTGTGATGATTATAGATTAACAGCCTGTGATTGGTCAGAATTTTTAATGAGAATAGTTATATTCAGAGATCTCTTCAGGACATCTGATACTCAGAGTGGTGACAATTTGCTATTTTTTTTATTGTGGTTAAGCTACTTGTGTTTTAACTTTTAAATGTGTGCTTTAGAGAGTTGGAGCCATGTGTGGTAAAAAACAGTTCCTATCTTCATGATGAATATTCACCTGCTGACATATCAATCAAGTTTTTAAGCATATAATAGATAGTTTTCGTCTCATTATTGATCTGCTTATTTGATGATGTCCTATGTGAAATAGTTTGTGTGGGTACAGCGTGTATAATCACTATCAGTACATTAAACAGTCAGATGTGTTGCATAAATATATCCTTTATTGATGTATGTCTATAACATGTAACATTGATTAACTTCTAATTGGACATAACTTGAACTAACATTGAACTATAACTGAACTGAACAAATGTGTGGCTGCTGCCTTATATACTATCAGAATAGTACAATCTAGAACTTCCGGAATGTTCATGCATTGCTAAAACCTTCCACAAGATTCTGTCATATTAGAACAATCAATAACAATCAATAACAATATATCATACTACAACACTATGCATGTGTCTCACGGGTGTCGTATTGTGCAGGAGGCGGTGGAAGGAGCGAAGAAGTTGATCTATTACATCAAGCTGCACGCGCCCTGGGACGTGCTCTGCTTCTACGCCGAGGACCTCGGCCTGCGAGCCCCGCTACAGGTACGTCCCCCTATCATAGATTTTGACCTCTATGTGCACTCCACAACATCGCCAGGGATGACATCCTTATAGTGCATGGGCCAACGACCGGATTTTTGAGATTTGGTACCATCAGAGGGCGGAAAAGATTCCACATACCATTGGAAAGCTTAAAATCTTAGCTTTCCAATGGTATGTCGCTACAGGTACGTCTCTTCTAAAATGATAGTGTGGAAGAAGTGGCTCAGATTACGCCCATGTTAGTAGTTAGTAGTTAGTAAGTCGCAGATACAGTGGTATCATGCATGTGCCTGACTGCTACGTAAATAGTCGGTAGTAGTGGGCTGTGATTGTGACAAAGGCTATGATAGATTTTGACCTCTATGTGTACTCCACAGCATTGCCAGGGATGACATCCTCACAGATTAGCTGCTCAATTGGTTTGAAAGGCCAAAATATGGGTCAAAGTTAGAAATGTCAAAGCCATTACATTAACCGTCAATTGTAAGCTATAATGAACGTTATACAGTGGTTGGTGAAATTTTATGACTTTAGATTGAAACAACATATTGTTAACAAAATAAACAAATTTAGACTTTTTGCTCAGTACATCTATGAAATATAGAGATTAAAGAATGGATACAGTGATCACAAGTGAAGAAATGGTTTATGTATCAAACTATGGTTTTAATGCATAAAGCAACCTTGAACATTTTTTTATTTTTCCCTTGCCAAATATTGAAGCATATAACATTCAGTCTAACACAATACGCTCAACAATTTCTTCAAGTAAATTAATAACATAAGTAGTCATATTTTCAGAATTTTATCCTATATTTTGTTAGCATTTATATCACCGTTTTGTTGATGCATGCACTAATTTTGGTTTATGAAATATTCATAACATCAGTTGTCAGTTGTATCAGATATACTGTTATGATATTCCAACCAAATCACTTAGCAGTTCAGACTAACAAGCTCACAGGTAAAAACAGCTAATTACCTTCTATCTAAAGATAATACACTCAAGTCACAACTTAGCATTCATTTTTTTCTTGTTCTCGTCTGCTCATTTCAAAGTCCAAAACAACTGACCAATTTGTATTTGTTAACTATGTCTGTGATAAATACAAATTACTATGAAAATGTGTTAACAATGTCTCCATCAATTATCAATGTGTTTGGACTTCAAAAGTAGCAGAAGAGACAACAACAAAAACACATAAATGAGACAATATGCCACTCACCAATTGCATAATGTCATATTGAAAAAAATTCATAATACTTATTTTTGTCTTATCCCTCACCGTTTCAGATTGTTTTCTAACTGGTGTTATTGTTTAATCAGAATTCAGAAAACAATGATTCTAAAGTATGATTAACCAATAACACCAGTCAGAAAACAATCTTAAAAAGGTGTAATAAGACAACAACAAGTAATATGAACAATACCGCCTATTGCAAGTTAAAGAAATTTGTTGATTGAAAAATTGTACAATAAATATGAATGGTTGTGCTTATTACGTGTAATATTTTTTTTATGCTGAGGATATGTCCATGACACGAAATATACCCAATAAATCTTTGACTTAATGATAATGTCTATGAAAAACCACCATACCGTATTCATTCTTATAAGCACACCTGCCCCTGTAAGTGCACCCCCCCCACCTGTTAATGCAGGTTAAATATTATACAAATCTTATTATACAAGACTATAACTTGCAGGTATTATTCCGTATTCGGATTACTCCATAACCATCCGGGCGCATTGTGTTATCATGTTCTGTGGGGTCAAAATGGTGCGCTTATTAATTTATTTATTTTTTACTGAAATTTGTTTTTGTAAGCGCACTGTGCGCTTATTAGAACGAATACGTTTACGTGATTTGCAGGCGCACCCGCAGAGGATATGTTCATGACACGAAATATACCCAATAAATCTTTGACTCAGAAAAATGTCTATGAAAAAACACCGTAACGGGATTTTGTATTTAATTTAATGTACAGTGTAATTCTTTAAGTTTTTTTCTTTCAAAATTGGTATTCTTAATGTTAATGTTTCAATTTTACGGTAATTATTGTGTATCTTTTGTTGTAAAGTGTCAATGAGTGTATGGATATTGCCACTATAAATACCTCTATGTTATTATCGTGTTTTGCAGGCGCACTATAAATACCTCTGTATTATTATCGTGATTTGTAGGCGCACCCGAACCCGAGCTCCAACTGGTCTGAGAAGGTGCTGAAGGCGACGCACATCCCCAACATGATGGCACTCGACGTCCCCAACAAACCCCTCGACTACTACACCTGTCAGTTCAAGTGCTCCAAGATCAAAAAGTAGGTCACCGGCTAGAGGTCAAAGATCAAAAAGTATGTCACAGGCTAGAGTTGCAAGATCAAAAAGCAGGTCAGAGGTTAGAGGTCAAAGATAAAAAAGTAGGTCACAGGCTAGAGGTCAAATATCAAAAAGTAGGTCACATGCTAGAGATCCAAGATAAAAAGTAGGTCAGAGGCTAGAGGTCAAAGATCAAAAAGTAGGTCAGAGGCAAGAGCTCCAAAAAAAAGTAGGTCACAGGCTAGAGTTGCAAGATCAAAAAGCAGGTCAGAGGTTAGAGCTTCAAGATAAAAAAAAGTAGGTCAGAGGCTAGAGCTCCAAGATAAAAAAGTAGGTCAGAGGCTAGAGCTCCAAGATAAAAAAAGTAGGTCAGAGGCTAGAGATCCAAGATTTAAAAAAGTAGGTCACAGGCTAGAGATCCAAGATAAAAAAAACAGGTCAGAGGCTAGAGATCCAAGATAAAAAAGCAGGTCAGAGGTTAGAGCTTCAAGATAAAAAAAGTAGGTCAGAGGCTATAGTTCCAAGATTAAGAAAGTATGAGCACACATATTGCAAGCTGTAATATCAGCGTCATAGACTTATGTCATTTATCTCTCAAACTTTGCACACCATGCCCACTCCTACAGTATGTATCTCTGTATCTCACTGTCATGAAGCAGCCACAGACACACGTGGTGTTTCATCAGAACAGCCATGCTCTTGGAAGTAATGAGCAAACACTCGCTAATAAGATTCCATACACTATGATCTATTACATTATTCAGCTTTGGCAATACATCAACACACATCAAATGATTTTAGGTTCAAATATTCAAATAACAGTGTAATAGGCTCGTTAAGAGCTCAGTGAGCATTTATATACAAAAAGTATGTCATAAACCGGTGCTCCAAGATAAAGCTCAGTGTCATAAATTCTCTGTCAAAAAGTATGTCATAACAAACCGGTCTAGCTAATGGTGGTTGATAAATTTATGTCATAGGCATTCTCTGTCATAAACCTGTCTGTGTAAAACAAGGCATTCTCTGTTTCTCAACAGACATACTGGTGGTTGGTGGTGAGGAGGTGACCTCTGCGAAGGGTAACTTTTCCACTGTTTGTGTTGTACGTTTACAAGTTCCTCAACAGACCCTTATACTCTCTCCCAGGTTCCTGGGCGCGGACAAGCACCTAAACAACGACTCATGCCAGCTGGTGTTATCCTCACACTAAAACAGACCATTACCCTTATAATCTCTTACTTTATTTAGAGCAGTGCACACCCATCCCGTATGTTTTTTGAAAAAATATGTAGTATCCTAACAAGTACCAAATAATATTACTACTTTGAACACGATAGTTTTCCGGCGCCAAAGTGTAAAAAGAAAAGTTCTAGTAAGATCTAATGTAAATAAACATGTTCAAATCCCATATTATCGCCACCTACGGGATGGGTGTGCACACGTTATTTCATAACAAAATGCAACATAGATCATGAAATTTTAATGAACTATTAAAATTGTATTTATCTTACGAAAATACAAGTAAGTAGCTTCCTTTTGACACCTGAAACGCTATTCATTGTTGGTTCATTCAAAGCTGTGCTACGATGGTTTAAACAAAAAAATATACGGGGTGGGTGTGAGATGCTCTAGCGTTGCCCTTACACTCTGCTGCCAGGTTCCTGGGCGCGGACTCGCCGGCGACGTTCTTCCTGAACAAGGACCGTCAGCGCGTGGTGTACGAGATCCTGGCCACCGCCACGTACGGCAAGCGCAAGCGCGCAGAGATCGGCATCGACCGTCTGCTGGAAGAGGACGTCTTCGCAGCCTCCTTCCCGCTACACGACGTGAGTACCACCCCGAGAACATGCTACTTGGGACGCTCAACGTTTTCATTACATAGCATCAGTTTACAGACCTTGTAAACCGCCTTGTGAACAAACTGTGTCCAACACGTGTACAAGTTGGTTCTAAGTGACATGGAAAAGTTTGAAGTTTGAAAATGATGCTATGTAATGAAACCTGTATGTTTCCCAAGGGTGGGTTTGAGTGTTTGTCGTATTTCCCCAGGGAGGGTTTGACCTTTTGTCGTATTTCCCCAGGGTGGGTTTGAGTGTTTGTCGTATTTCCCCAGGGCGGGTTTGAGTGTTTGTCGTATTTCCCCAGGGCGGGTTTGAGTGTTTGTCGTATTTCCCCAGGGTGGGTTTGAAGTGTTTGTCGTATTTCCCAGGGCGGGTTTGACCTTTTGTGTATTTCCCCAGGGCGGGTTTTTTTTGTCGTATTTCCCCAGGGTGGGTTTGAGTGTTTGTCGTATTTCCCCATGGGCGGGTTTGAGTGTTTGTCGTATTTCCCCAGGGTGGGTTTGAGTGTTTGTCGTATTTCCCCAGGGCGGGTTTGAATGTTTGTCGTATTTCCCCAGGGTGGGTTTGAATGTTTGTCGTATTTCCCCAGGGCGGGTTTGAACGTTTGTCGTATTTCCCCAGGGTGGGTTTGAGTGTTTGTCGTATTTCCCCAGGGTGGGTTTGAGTGTTTGTCGTATTTCCCCAGGGAGGGTTTGAGTGTTTGTCGTATTTCCCAGGGTGGGTTTGAGTGTTTGTCGTATTTCCCCAGGGCGGGTTTGAGTCTTTGTTGTAAAGGGCGGGTTTGACCTTTTGTCGTATTTCCCAGGGCGGGTTTGAGTGTTTGTCGTATTTCCCCAGGGCGGGTTTGACCAGTGTTTGTCGTATTTCCCCAGGGTGGGTTTGAGCGGCCTGCGGCCCTGCTGGCCCCTGAGGCCCTCAACCCGCGGGCGCTGCTGTTTGAGTACTGGGCGCGCTGGGGTCGCTGGTTCAAGTACCAGCCCCTCGACCACATCCGCGACTACTTCGGGGAGAAGGTCGCCATCTACTTCGCCTGGCTCGGTGAGTGGCACGTCGTGTACGTAAGACGTACAGCGTACGTGCGTATAGCGTACAACGTGAGTCCGCGCTTGTCTTCAATCTTCAATCTTTATTTCCTAAAGGGCCAATGGCCGTACAGGAAATTTTATGCATTTGTGACATACCATGTATATGAATTAATAATGAACAAGTGCAATAATGAAAAAAAATGCAGTGAATTAGAAAAACTCCATCAAAAATCTTATATATATATACACTCAATTAAGCTTGTTTACTCTGTCAGAATGATCCAGTGAAATAAAGCTTTTAGAAATGATGGCACTCGTTAAATTGTGGTAAAATATCAAGAAATTGTTCCAAGTTGCACTGAATGACATGAAAATTAAGATGCTTCCCCCAGGTCAACAAGTAACACTAATTTTGTGATAAATCCATAAAAACTTACTATAAGTGTCTTAATATTTTCGGACATTTTCAATGTTTCAGACTGAAAGTCTCAGACGATGGACATTGAAAATGTCCGAAAATATTAAGACACTTAAAGTAAGTTTTCATGCATTTATCACAAAATTAGTGTTACTTGTTGATAGAAAAAAGAAATCCAATGAATCAGTTTACAAATTGCGCCAGGTTTCTACACGGCGTGGCTGCTGCCGGCCTCTGTGGTCGGTCTCCTCGTCTTCCTCTACGGCGTGTTCACCATCAACAACAACATCCCCGCGTGAGTACGATACAAGGAGATCACCCTATCTCTGCACCAGTCAGTGCCAGCCACAACAACATACGCCTATATGGTTCACAGGTGGTAAGGCGGCCACAGGCCTGACCAATAATCTGTGTCTGGGGAAAATAATGCAATAATCTAATTATGGCCTGACCAAAATAAAAAATCTGTGTCTGGGGAAAAATAATGCAATAATTTAATTATGGCCTGACCAATCATTTGTGAAAAAAATAAAAATGCATGATTATAGACCAAAACATGTAAATGGCCTTACCAATCTCATTTTGCTTTCTACGGGTCTGCTTCATACTGTGCGACCAATGATTCTGATCTATGACCCCTGACCCCTCTATGTGACCTCTGACCCCGTTCTATATGACCCCTGACCCCGTTCTATATGACCTCTGACCCCGTTCTATATGACCTGTGACCCGTTCTATATGACCTCTGACCCTGCTATATGACCCCTGACCCGGTTGTGCGTGACCTGTGACCCCGCTATATGCTGCAGGCAGGAGACGTGCGGATCGGGCGGTAACTTCACCATGTGCCCGCTGTGTGACGAGGACGTCGGCTGCCAGTACTGGAACCTCTCAGACGTGTGCGTCTTCTCCAAGATCTCCTACCTGTTCGACCACCCGGGCACCGTCTTCTACGCCGTCTTCGTCTCATTCTGGTGTACGTACTGTGATGGATGAAAACACGAGTTTGTGTTCTAAGATTTATTCAAGCATTCTCCAACTAAATACATGCATGCATCTCTTTATATAGGGACCAGAGTCCAAACCAGTCAGAACCAGTTCAAGGGTATCACAAGACTATACACAAACCAGCCGGAACTGGTTTATAGAATACATCCTTGACCACTCCTCACTTGACCTCACATGGACTTACATGCATAAAGGGTGCGCCTGACTGAACTCTAATCTTTGGCCTTTGATGGCATGTCCACAGTAGAACCTTATCATCTAGAGTAGGACAATACAAAACAGCTTGTTGTTTGCTCAGTGTACACAACAAATTAGTCAAGTGTTATACTTGTACCATGTCTGGCACGTTCCATCGGTTGATGTTGGACTGTAACCGAAGAAAAGTTGGTCCGTAGTAGAAACTGTTTTGGCACACACATAAAAATGGGTCTGGTGCACATAGAGTTGGTGCCAGAAAGCGGTCCGGTGTGTGTAAGAAAATCCTGTATAGAAATATGAGTATGTTTGTGCATTGTAATAATTTCTATGGTGTAGACTTGTATATGGTCCAATTTGTGGGTGGACGTTACATGGGGGATGGCTGAATATGCTGCATGATGTTGTAACGTTGTGGTGACACATTGAGCAATGTTAAGCAAATCTTTTCACCTAATGATAACCAAAATTCTGCTTGCTCATCAATGTGTATATGCTGAGACCTGATTAACCACAAATACGTGACTCAGTCTTTGTTTCCCATAGACTAGATTAGTATAGATTAAGATCGATACTAGCCATATGTATTTGGTTAAGACCTGATTAGATTTGTCATTGGGCCTAACTAACGTCTGGGGATTTTTTGGGTGTTATACAAAATTCTGTCCTATCTTCTAGATTCTGAGCAAAGTTGAGCAGAAAGTGGTTTGTTTTTCAGCGGTGACGTTTTTGGAGTACTGGAAGCGTAAGAACGCGAGTCTGGCGCACCACTGGGACTGTCTGGAGTATGAGGAAGAGGAGGTAAGGCCACAAATCATAAGGTGTATGTTCTGATGTATTGATTAAACATGTTATTGATTTAATGTACTGATGTTTAACGTATTGATTTAATATGATATGTGATATGAGCACATAATTATACACATTCACATTCACTATCGCCCGTGTTGTCCTTATGTCTTAGTTACTTGTCCTGTACATGTAAACACTCTTTCTTCATCACTCCCAATATACGTCCCAATTGCATGTAGATGGAGTTTATTGACTTTTAAAATCAATATGTAAAGCAAGATTTGAAAACATCTAAAGCCGAAAGTGTATGTGTGTATTAAGCTTATATCCATCAGTTTGCCTTTTAAGGAGTTTGCACAATGTACAGAGTCACTATCAATGTATTTGTAGCAGCATCTCCCTGTGTACAATATTCAAACTGTGTATTTTCATTCATGTGAGTAAAGTAAATCATCAGTAATTGATAACTGGTCAAAGTACAATGTACGTATGGTCAAAGTATAACAATGAACTGCCAACCTCAAACACAACTATGGCTGGATTCTTTGATAACCATATATAATGAAGTAAAGTTTTAAGAAGGAAAAAGACCACTTTTCACGGCCCCAAACCTTCATAAAGCTACCAAAACGAAACCTCTGTATAGAGACCACCTAACAATGGACCCAAACGTGGTCCTAATAGAGAGGTTCTACTGTAAATCTCCCTCTCCTCCAACTCTTCCCACATGTAGGCGCGGCCTCTGTAATCCCTCTAATCCTGCCATTGAGAAGATAATCCCCTAACTCCTCTAGGAGCGTCCTCGGCCTGAGTACGCGGCGATGTGCCCCACCATGGAGAAGAACCCGGTGACCGGGGTCAAGGAGCCACACTTCCCGCCCCGCGACCGCCTGCCGCGCATACTGTCCGGCATCGGGGTCATCATCATCATGGTACGTACGGCGACAGGGCTGGCTGGCTGGCTACCTGACAAGCTACCTAGCTGGCGAGTCGCTGGCTGGCTTTATGGCTAGCTTCTTGGCTGGCTGGCTGGTAGTGTGGCTAGCTGCCTGCCCATCAGCCTGTCTTCCTGACTCTCCATGTGCCTATCTAACTGGCTTATAATCAGGGAATACCAGTTTACAGACCCTGTAAACCACCGTGTCAACAAGCTTTATTTCATTTTCTGTAGATCTTGTATTACAAACTGTCAGCCACAAATTCAACATCTATTTAAGGTACTAAAATAGGAGGGTAAGACTAAAATAATTGGTTCACTAATAAAAAACAAAGAAAGCATTTTCATTTTTTAGATAAATCTTTGGATTTGAAAAATTCTTAAGCACTATATTGATGACATGGGTGCATACAGAAGTAGTCATGATTCCCTGTTATTGTACTTGAGTAACTTAGCATGATGTTGAATGACCTTATTGTCTTACTTTCCCACTCTGAGTATCAGATGTCAAGCAAATTGACCTCTGAAATGTTTCACCTGAGAGTGGATTAACATAATCTATGTGACCTGTTTAAATACTGCAACCTGATTGGTTGAACCCGCCACACCCAGCAACCTGATTGGTTGAACCCGCCACACCCAGCAACCTGATTGGTTGAACCCGCCACACCCATCATCTGCTACTCAGCTGTGATTGGTCACTTGACCTCATTTATATTCATCACCTGCCTGTGATGATCATAGATTAACAGCCTGTGATTGGTCAGAATTTTTAATGAGAATAGATATGTGTCCGAGGTCTCTTCAGAGTTTGTGTGTTTGCAGATGATCCTGGTGCTGATCTTCATCATGGCTGTGATCATGTACCGTGTCCTCATCTCCATCCCGCTCTTCCAAAACAGGTACAAATAAACACAAAATTAGAGGGTTTTTTTGGTCTTCTTTTTATTCTTTTATTTATTTTTTATTTTTTCATTTATTTTTTAAATTTTTTTGAGTTATTCAAAATTTCAGGTTATCATTAGAATATTGTATTAATAATGTATCATATTATGGGTTTTTATTTCTATTCAAATATATGCTTATTTTTCTTCAAAACAAATACTAAAATGATCTAATAATAAAAAAATGATAAAAATAATATCCAAAATATTTGTTTTAAATATTTTCGACAAAAAAAGTAAAAAAAAAAAATCTGTCCTCTTCAGAATATAATTTTCAATTAAAATAAAGGTATTTTGCACATACAGAAGGGAGCCTAATAAGTAACAAATCCCACAAGGGGATATTAATATCAAATATTAAGTATATATGGCAAGAAATAAACCCCACTAATATGATACAATCTGCAGTGAACCTAAGTAACTGTATTGTTTTAATTATATAGTTACCTATTGGAACCTGTCATTTTGTCTTGGGCAAGACTTTCGCTCTTGTCTCAAGAGCTTCGTCTGGCCTAATAAAAAGATCCTCTCACTGGGTCACATGACCACCATTGCGGTGGTCATGTGACAGCAGAGCTGTGTACACGGGGGGCAAGTCGTAATCATCTTTTTCATTCGGCCCGACGAAGCTCTTGAGACAAGAGCAAAAGTCTTGCCAAAGACAAAATGACAGGTTCCAATAGGTAGCTATATAATTAAAATGTTTATATAATGGAGCCCAATAGAAGCTTACATACACTTGTTTTCGTATAGCTAGGAATCATGGGAAATAAATAGACAAACAAACCAAACACGTGGCTGTTTTGCATATGCATGAAGCTTTTTTTCGCTGTCTCAATAGAAATATTTCAGTACGATTTTTACCCACGTGGTGCAGTCTCAATCAACCAAAGCTCTGTGATGCTACGGCGTGGCAGATAGAAATGATAAAGACTGATACTGTTTGTCTATGTTTTCCCCAGAAAGCAATTGTTTGTAGCCACAGAACAGGAACTACGATTAGAAAAGACATGTATAGCTTACATTCTATGACTGTGTTGTTGTTGTAGATGGACGCGGTCGCAGGCCTCCACCATTGCGTCTCTCTCGGCAGCCGTCGTCAATCTGATCCTCATCATGGCGCTGGGCAAAGTCTACGAGAAGCTCGCGCTCAAACTCACGCAGTGGGGTGGGTGGGGGCTCCGTGCCCCAGATAACAACATAGCTATAATAAACCATCTTTATGCACACTGTTATTCGTAGTAGGAATATACATAAGGTTAGTATACTAGGTTCACTCTACTACTTACAATTCTCAACAAATAACACACACACGGACGTTGCGGCTTCCATCACGGAGCCTTTGACCTAAGTGACAATTCTGGAGAAATGACGTCACATCGGCTCCATCCTGATACGAAATGAAATGCAATGGTGTAATTTATAACGTTTATTAAAATATGTCCACAACTCAATATTATATGTTCCACAATTTGAAGAGAATGTAATCCACAAGTGTCTATTAAAAATGAACAGCTTTAATTCATAACTTTGACTAACTTAACTTTATGACTGAAAACTTTGACTTTTACTGCTCAAATGACAAAACCAACTATTTATATAGGTTCAGAGAATTACCTGGAAAAAGAACATTCTACAAAATTCTTAACTATAATAATTCTCACATAATCTAGAATCATCTATACCACAATAAAACATAGATGTACAATAACAACACATTACAGTATTGGGGAATTCCCCAGTTGCCAAACATAGAAACACTACAGTACACAGCACACAGCACTGGACCGTAACAATCCGCTTTCTGCCAGGAACTCTGCTTGGCGGATATCAAACTCGCGCCAATGTGACGTCATTTCTCCAGAATTGTCACTTAGGTCAAAGGCTCCGTGATGGAAGCTGCAACGTCAGTGTGTGTGTGTTATTTGTTGAATTATAAGTAGTAGAGCGAACCTAGTATACTAACCTTATGTAATAAACCAATTAATAAACCAATTAGAGAAGTGCTCAATACTGCTTTTGTCAAAGCATTGTCGTTTTATTGGGTGGTGTGTGGAAACTGTAAAGTGCAAAGGTAACACATGTGGAGGAAGATTACGAAGTTTTTCTACACTAGTCATATAGACTTATCTGGGGCACTCTCCACACTGCTAATGTGTCAGTTACGGGGAGCTAGCTTTTCGTTCGTTTTCAACATTGAAAGTTATTCTTTCTTCTTTAGTATTTCATTTTTGGTTGTACTTTGAAATGAAGTAGAGTTTTCAATAAAACTTTACAAATTTTGAATATTCACGTTAAATTTTACTTTATTTGAAAAAATTTTCTTTATAAAAAGTATTTAAGATTATTTTAAAAATAAATTTGATTTAGTTAGAATTTAGTTATAATTTAGTTGAAATATTTGATTGTATTGAAAAAATCAAAAATTTTACATTGAAAAATTACTTTTTATTTATAAATTTGGTACTTTGCCAGCTGAGTGCCTCTCTGTAGACAATGTTTGATGCAACAATACGCTAATAATATAGAGCTTATAACATATATTATTATAGAGAACAGACCATGATAAATGTGAAATTGGTGTGGTGTGAATGAGCTGAATTTAGCCTTTGATGGAACAATATTAAGCTAAGATCAATTTCCAGCTTTTGGTGATTTTTACCTTACAGTGTTTAAACTTTGGTTGGTTTCAGTTGATGTATATAATTTTATTGTTACTTAGTTATACATTTGATTATGAGATAAATTAAAATTTTGAATTGTCAAATAAAATGATAAAATTCAAAATTTCACATCAAACATTACTTATATTAAATTGTTTCAGTTTAAATTTTACTTTTTGATATCTTATAGCTACTTTGTTATTATTTCTGTGGTAATGCTTAAATTCATTTATAGAAATGCATCGAACGCAGACAGAATTCGAAGACCAGCTAATTTTCAAAGTTTTCATCTTCCAATTCGTTAATTTCTACTCGTCCATCATCTACATTGGCTTCTTCAAGGGGAAGTGAGTATAAACAATAAACTAATTCCAACTAAAATATCAATTTTTAGTACATGTCAACTAAAATATCAATTTTTATTACATGTCAACTAAAATATCAATTTTTAGTACATGTTTGATTTGGCAATAGTCAGTATCATCTTCATGGTCTATTATAAACGGTGTTGAAGAGGTTTTTCAATTTTTAATGTCTTCATTAAAGTAACAAACCTATATGTAGTACATCTACTATTTTCATCTTCCACAACCCATGAAAATAACTAACCAATTGACAGTTTCGTCCACATCTGTAGACATTTTAGAAAATGCTGACCGCACATGCCAGTATCATGTCAGATGTGGACGAAACTGTCAAATGGTTAGTTATTTTCATGGGTTGTGGAAGATGAAAATAGTAGATTTACATGATTACCAACACGATGAACTCATTCAAGGTTATCCCAAGTACATTACGAACAAATGGTTATCTCAAATATTGGTGACCTTGACCATGTTACTGTTCTTGTCGTACACTATATATGTGTCAAATGGAAACTTAGGTTTGTAAAACCCTGTCTTCAGCTGTGTCTATCGTTGCTAGAAATATGCTTGCTGAAAAGACGTGAGAGAGAGAGAGAGAAGTTTCGAAATAACTCAATTACATTCAGTGTTTGAAATAGTAGAGGGCCCGAGGGCCCTGAGCCCCCAACTTTTAATCAGGGCCCTTAACTTTTAGGAGTTGAGGGCCCTGTGGACCCTCAACTTATGTTCAGGGCCCCCAACTATTTAAAGTTAAGGGCTTTGCTGCACCCGAACTTTTTCCTGCGAGTTTCAAACTCAATTACAGTATGAACAAATGGTTATCTCAAATATTGGCGACTTGACGATGTTACTGTTCTTGCTGTAGCGTTGACAAGTTTCTAAGTTTGCTTGTGCTCCCTTCAGGTTTGTGGGCTACCCCGGCCACTACACAAAGTTCTTCGGGCTCCGCAACGAAGAGGTGAGACACTTTTGTCATAATCAACAAAAATGATGTCATAAACAGAGGCGAGGGGGACTATAAACTCGTGACCCCATAGTTTGAATGTGACTTTACACAGAGTGCTTATGATAAAAATATGCTCTGAAACTGGAAATAAAGTAAACGTTCATTGTCAAAATGTAATCTAATTGTTGGTGATTATTTAATCGAAGCATGAGACCAAATAAAATGAAAATCAAACAATTCATATTTATATATAACTCTGTATATCCTACTATTATATATTGTTTATATTCTTTTCATTTTTTCTTTCCATCATCTGTTTGCTGTGATTCATATTGTATGATATAATTGTACGTTACACTGACGTATAAATCCACAGAGGCTGGGTAGATCTGGGCATATTTGTACATCATATCAAACAATGTAGATCTCCTGGGTCAGTACAATAACCACGCTTTGCTACCATGTAATGACGAAACATTAATTTCTTATAAAACTTTTATTGTTGTTTTCACATCAGCTACTTTTTTCCTTCTCCTTGCCAAAACCATTCAAATTTATTGGCATTGTAAACTATAGTAAACCCAAAATCATTAACACGGTATTAATACTAAAAATCCCAACACCGCAAGCACATTTATACTCTGCAATTTTTCATGACATTCATGACACACACTTTTGCCTTCCTATGTCAGTGCCGAGGTTGGGTAGATCTGTGCATATTTGTATATCATATCAAACAGTATAGATCATCCATAAACAGATCCGGGGGGGGCGCGCCCCCCCCTTTTTCCCACCAAAATACTTCATTTTCGTAGGGTTTTCCTTAAGTGACTATAAATAACCCCTTTTCCTCAGTGCCGCCCCCGGGTGTTTTCCAAAAACCTGGATCTGCCTATGTTAGATCTACTGTGTCAGAATAACAAATCTACATTTTGCCTGTCTGTCTCAGTGCCAGAACGGCGGGTGTCTGATCGAGCTGGCGCAGCAGCTGGCGGTGATCATGATCGGCAAGCAGATGATCAACAACGCTCAGGAGCTGCTCGTCCCGTGAGTCACCGCTTAAATTCCTTGCACCATGAGTTATTTAATTCCTTGCACCATGCTCGTCCTGCAAGTTCATTCATTCTTCATGCCGTGAGTTATGCAATATTCTTTGTACGGTGAGTTATGTAATTCCTCGTTCCGTGAGTTATCTCACTTCCTGGTACCGCCGTGAATATGAATTGCCCTGTATTGTATATGGACCTGCAGAAAGCTGGGGGCTGCGGGTGTTAGGATTATAAATAAAATAGACGAGATATCTGTGTTTATCATTCTTTTCCATGTAATTTCATTGGTTATCATGATCCAGAAGTATCCGATAGCCCGGAGAGGGTTATCAACCCTATTCGAAGAGTGGTGATACCATGGTTATCATGCTTGTACTCAGCTGGACTACTTTTTCACATTTTTTAAAACTGTGTTGTAATTGTTTAGAAACAAATGATAAATACAAAACCGGGTTGGTTGTGTAACATGAATGGTTTTATCAGGTTTCGTTCATGTGGTGCATCAGGCTCGCCGTGATACGCCCCAAGAACTCACCTGATAAAGTAATTCATAGTACAAACTCACCGGGTTTTGTCTATATACTGCAGTAAGCTGAAGCTAGGGCGGTGTGGGTTAGGATTATAGATAAAATAGACGCGATATACGTGTGTACTGCAGGAAGCCATGTGGGTTATAAATAAAATAGAATAGATAGACACTGTGGAGAGATTTTGCAACAGAGAGTGAATACATGCAAATGACCGTCTTGTTCTACTGCAGGAAGCTGAAGCCTGGACTACTTTTTCACATTTTCTAAAACAGTGTTGTAATTGTTTAGAAAAGAATGATAAATACATAACCAGGATCGTTGTGTAACATGAATTATTTATCAGGTGATAAAATAATTCATAGTACAAACTCACAGGGTTTTGTCTATATGCTGCAGTGGAAGTTGGGCGGGGCCGTGAGTTAGGATTATAGATAAAATAGATGAGATATACTATTGAGACCATCTAAGACCGGTTCGTTGTTGTGCTGCAGGAAGCTGAAGGCTGCGATCCACCAGTGGAAGCTGGGCGGCGTCACCAAGCACCCGGACAAGGCGCGCTGGGAGGAGGACTACGAGCTCATCGACGGAGAGGGGCTGTTCGACGAGTACCTTGAGATGGGTGAGTCCACGTTACTGCTTCTGGGGGGTGAGGATGAGTCCACGTTACTGCTTCTGAATATACCTCGAGATGGGTGAGTCCAAGTTACTGCTTCTGAGGGGTGAAGGAGAGTCCATGTGCTTCTTCTAAATATATCTAGTGATGTGTGAATCCAAGGTTGTGCTTCTTCTGGATGAGTCCAAGCTATGTTGTGCTTCTAAATATACCCCACGATGGGTAAGTCCAAGTTCTTCTTTGATGAATACCCCGGTACCTCCCAATGGGTGAGTCCACGTGCTTCTTCTAAATATAGCTCGCGATGTAAGTATGTGCTTCTAAGAATACCTCCTGATGGGTGAGTCCACGTTCATGCATTGATAAAGTCACTGAAAGGCATGAAAACGGGTGGTTAGGTCTTGTTAACACATTTGTTTACAACCATTGTTAACGAACATTCCCTGTTCTCAAGGATTGTCACCTTGTTAAGTTCTCTTGTGCACAATAGCAGCTCAGAATTTGCTGAATTTTGTTTTAATGTAGAATACTAAGGGAAAACGGCTTATTCCATTGAGCTGTGATAGGCGTGAGCGAAATTCAGATTGCTTTTGGTCAATTTTTCAAAGTATTTTCATATAAGTTTCACTATGCTCCTGTTAAAAATATGAAAGTCTGGAGAATGTTATACAGAAAAACCATCTATGTGAAAAGGGTGCATTCTGCTGTAAATATTGGTGTGTATCGTATCACAAATACGACCGACGTGTAGTGTATAGGAGATCATTATTCACACTATCACCCTCAAATGCAAGATACTGACCATTGATCGGACACTCAGTTTCTACTAGAGCTAGAATCAATCACAACTGCTCTTCACCTATACAACATGAGTGTTTTTCCCCGCAGTGCTGCAGTTCGGGTTCATCACGATCTTTGTGGCCGCGTTCCCGCTGGCGCCGCTCTTCGCGCTGCTCAACAACTGGATGGAGATCCGACTCGACGCGCACAAGGTGAGATCCGACTCGACGCGCACAAGGTGAGATCCAACACAAGGTGAGATCCAACACAAGGTGAGATCCGCCACAAGGAGAGATCCACAAGGTGAGATCCGACACAAGGTGAGATCCGCCACAAGGTGAGATCCAACACAAGGAGAGATCCAAGGTGAGATCCGACACAAGGTGAGATCTTTTTAAAAAAAGTTAGTTTAGTAAGTCTATAAGGTGTAAGGGGCGTTAGCTCAGTGGTAGGGCGTCTGCTCGGACATATATGACTGATCTGGTGTGTGCAGAAGACTTTCCAAATACCTCTACAACGCCTGTCTCCTGATTTTCGTTACACATAGACTAAGGGAAAAGTCACCTAGCATTCCGACAAATACAAAGTATATCTCCTCTACCAAATGGCAAATAATCTGTATTCTTAGTAGTTAAGCAAATTAAGAATCTTCTATGCAGCTTTCTAATAAATTACACGATTGATCATGGTACTAAGCGTTGCAGAAGAGGCAGGTGGTTGATTTTGGCTGTGCAAATAACCACTGAATGCATAGAACCTGTACCAGAGAGGTTATAAAGGTTAAGTAACATAATAAAAGAAAACACAGGAAAAAAATCAAGTAATCTTTTAAAGTCTACCAGCTGATTCTCCTCATGAGGTGCATAATCACATATATCTAGTCGTACATTCATGCACAGTCTCTTCCAAACCATTACCCTTTTTAACGTTTATTCCCAGTTTGTGTGTGAGACTCGGCGTCCGGTGGCGGAGCGCTGTCAGGACATTGGGGTCTGGTTCGTCATCCTCGACGCTCTCGCGCAGCTCGCGGTCATCAGCAACGTGAGTATCCTCGACGCACAGCTCTAGTGCTTTCTAAATTATTGATGAATAACTGTATATATTTTTTTCCCCAAGCTTGCTTGTGTATTCAATTCCACTCTCACTGTTCTGCCAAGCAAGCTCCTGCCACTGTATTGACATAGCTGAAGAGACATCTTCCATTTTTACTATATCAAGTGGCCCTGTCTTCTTCATGAAGAAAACTCCTCGTATCAATATTTATTGGAACAATGAAGAAGTCAATCTACAGATCAAGGAATAAAATAATAAGAATACAAATGTCTAAATTCTAATTACAAGGATATTCATCCTACAATACTTATTTCATAATTGTAGTTTCATGCATTATAAATCTATAATCTGCTAAAGATTGGATGTTTTACAGGCCATCCACCTTCTTGGTTTAAACATATTTTACTGGAATCAGTACATACATATGGATTAGGCAACAGCTAAAATCCGATATAAATCTTTTCCAGTGGAAAAAAATAAAAAAATAAAAAACTACATTTACCTTTCAGAAAAACTCATCCATCACCTTAGTTTGTAGTTATATATCGCACACCAATATTTCTATAATGATAATTCGATTGAACATCCTATAATATTTTTGTACAAGTAATAAAGCTATATATAGCCATGATTGTAATTAAAAACATGTTTTTGTTCGTTACTGACGTAAGTTATTAGTACACAACATGACCGAAACAAAGCAATGCCGATAGTGTCGATCAACCAGACCCTGTGGTGGCTCACCAAGTGGAGTAGTACGGAAAAAATGGGACTATAACAGAGCATCCGGGATTATTCGGATAATGGATATATGGTTAAAAGACGTTGTACTCTACTTGCCATTTCTGACAAATAAGGATAAGGATAAATTTATTTCGGACTTACATCCATATTCACTAGAGAATTATATACATATATACATTACATTAAACTTATATTGAATAAATTCATTAAAACTATTTCATCATATTGTATAATTGTTTTTTTCCAGTGTAAAAACAATGGTGATTGGAAATAAAAATAGGAAGAGTTTAAAATACAACTGACTAGAATATTATCACATTCGGATTTTCTCAACAATACATAAAAACAATCAGCATCATCATTCACAAACAATTGTGAAACGCTACATCTCTCACGTATGCCCAACAAAAATCTAAAAACATTCACCAGCACCAGTTCTTGTTGCCATTTCCGACAACTTATAACTTTTCTGGAGAATTTATTGGATATTCATTCTTTGTACCCTGCGATTGCAGGTTTCACTACAACTACAAAATACACAAATACATAAAATCTTATACAAACGTAGAAAATTATTACACGAAAGTCATAATCTAAATAAGAATATGATATAAAAAGAAAAATAGACGTACAGAAATTTATACATTCCAGTTCAAAATCTCCAAAAAAGAAGGTCAAAATCTCCAACAAAAGTGATTGAAAAAACTAATGGACAAATCAAAGAAATGAGTACTACATATAACCCTAAAAAAATAGTGACTTCAATGAATGACAAGTTTCTAGTCGGCAAATAAGATTGCCACTTCATTGGCAATATGGCACTAACCCCCGCTGTTGTTGCAGGCGTTCCTGATCGTGTGCCAAGGATTACGTCCTTTAACTCACGTAGGACGTGAGTTGAAACACGTAATCCACGGCACACGTATGACGTTAGTCCCTTGTTTCAGGCGTTCCTGATCGCGTTCACTTCGGAGTTCCTGCCCAAGCTGCTGTACCAGTACCAGCAGGACTGGGACCTGCGCGGCTACGTCAACTTCACCCTCGCCTGGGCGCCCGAGGGAGCGCTCTCACAGAGCTGCAGGTCAGAACACAACGGTTTCTCCCCATCTATGTGATATTTCTTGGCAACTTTACCTTATTAGGCATTCTAAGGTACCCATTGGGAATATACATGAACAATCATTTGCATGTTTAATGAATTAGAAGGCCATGTAACAGCCAAATTATGATTTAATAGATATTTTTTCTGAGCTCCGGGGTACGTTATGTTCAAAGTCGATTTTCAGTAATAAAGCTACCACTTACGGATGGCCATCATATACCATTGTAAAGCACAAAGAATGAGGTTTCAGAAAATCATAAGAACATCTGTTCACCTAACTTGGTACCAACTTGTCAAAAATGGGGTCCTGGCCCACCGCCTACCAGTTTGCCATTCATTCTCGATTCCGATTGGTTAAGAGCCGTAGAAGATCAGGTCAAGAGGCGACGGTGTCATGAGAATGTAAATGTGGTGGTTATAGTCGTGGACCAAGTCCTACGAAAGCCCCGCAGGGACATCACAGTTCACACTTCATACGTACTTTATTTGCCACTGAATTATCTGTGAACAAAAGCCCTAAGGGACACTTCACAGTTGTCAGCAGGCAACACTTTCTCCCCAGTTTGCCGTTCATTCTCGATTCTGATTGGTTAACAGCCATAGGAGATCAGGTTATCTCCCTACTTTGTGAACGATAAACACCATCAAGTTGAATGATTCGGTTAAACTAGGACAGGGTTGCCACAAACCCTTGAAACCCTGAAAAACCCTTAAATTTGAAAGTGGCCATCAGAACCCTGGAAATACCCTTAAATTTTGGAAATTTGACTTAAAATCCTGGAAAAACCCTTAAATTTCATTAATATCTTAATATTAGCAATAAATAATAAAAAATTGTCGGGAGATAAAAAGGCAATGGTCTGTTTTAGCGTGGAGATAACACCAGCTATGCACTTGTGGTGTCTTAGCCTGACGGTCACTCGAGCAGGCCTAGACACCACGCATGCAAGCTTGTGCTATCTCCACACTAAAACACACCTTTACTCTCATAGTAATGAGAATGCAAATGTGGTGGTTTATAGTCGTGGTCCAAGTCTTGCTCTACATTTTACACAAGGTCATTGGCACGCTCAATGATCGTCAATTGATCATTTTTCTCAGATTAATAGTGAAAACTCTGTGTTCATTGTGTTGGTAATGTTTATATGTCATTTCTTTATTTGTAAAACTTACAAAAAAAACATTGTTAATGTGTGAATTGGCCGCCTAACTCATGCGCGGTCGGTATTCTATGACTCTTCATTGAAAACAGTATTTTGTTTTGTAATTTAAGTTTCTCTATTTTGTAATTTAAGTTTCTCTATTTTGCATTACATTCTGAAGATGGCCGCAAGGTTGAAAATATTTGATTAAAATATGAACAAAAAAGTATGTTGGTTCTATCATTTACCAGGTACCGCGCGTTCCGTGATGAGAACGGGGAGCTGACCATGTTCTACTGGCAGCTGCTGTGTATCCGCCTCGGATTCGTCATCGCATTCGAGGTAAAAACAACAACAACCAGCCCTCCACACGGCACGTGCCACTGATAGGGGTCACCTTTTACAACCCGCAGTTTCACTACTAGGGGTCATGATGTCAACATTCCCGCCAGTTTCACTTAAGGGAGGTTCAATATCCCTAGCACTATTTTCATGTGATTGTGAAGTTGTAGTAAATCTTTCATGTTTTCATTACATAGTAACAGTATCACATAGAATAATTGGCCTTGGGATAATACCTTATTGTTTTCAGTGGCGTAGGCAGGATTTTGCTGATTTGTATGCACAATTGTATTTTGAAATGCAGTGCCGAAAGAACAGCAGCGAGTGCGTAAGCGCAAAGCCCATCAGGAGGGGGGAAGGTGTCTGGGGGGATTCCCCCCAGAAAAGTTTTGAAAATTGGAATAAAAATGGTTGCATTTGGGGCAATCTTTTGACAAAAACTATGAATGACTTTAATTACAATTTTTACGCGATCCATGTATCATTTCATGGTAGAAAATCAATAAATCAATGTGTACGCACTGCGTTGTGTGCGTTACAGTAGCTACGCCACTGGTTTTCATTCGGTGGTTTCACTAGGGGGTATCATTTTCATAGTTTCACTGGTTTCACTAAGGGATATGAATTTGAACCTTCAGTGGCAACCTGTGGTTCAGCACGCGGTGACCTTTGACCTCCTGTCTCAGCACATGGTGACCTTTGACCTCCTGTTTCAGCACGTGGTGTTCGGCGTGTGCCGGCTGATCGACATCCTGGTGCCGGACGTGCCCGAGAGTCTGGAGCTGAAGATCAAGCGTGAGCGCTACCTCGCCAAGCAGGCGCTGATGGACACGGACGCAGCACTCATGCTCGTACGTACACTGGCTGGCTGTCTGTTAGGCTGTCTGCCTGTCTGTGTGAATGTCCGCTCATACGTACCGACCCACTGTATGTCTGTGTTTCTGTCTGTATGCTCGTACACACACACGCGGGGGCGGAATAGCTGGCTGTCTGGCTGTCTCTATTAATGGCTGTCTGTGTGCTCGTATGTGTCAATGTCTGTGTCAATGTCTGTATGGTTGTCTTATTGTATGTCTGTGTCGCTCTCTGCCTGGCTCTGAGGCTGTCTGTCTGACTGTCTGTCTGTGTCTGCATGTTTGCCTGTCTGCTTGTCATTGGTTGCTGGAAGCAGCCAGATTTGTTTTTGACCGTCTATCCACACTTTGCTTCTTTCTTTAATGTTCATTTTCACCATAATTTTAGTGTTTCTATTTTTCACAAAATTATTCACGCTTCTATTGGATACTCGTTTTCACACACTTTTCTGCAGGATTCTCACTGATTTTTACTAAATCTCTAAACCGCTTGGTAAATAAAAATTTGGAAGTGGCTAGGGAGCCGACGAAAATATCTATAATAGTAGTGTAACAGCTTACCACTTTAGACATATATGAAGATAAGATTTTCCTGTTATCCTATAATAGATGTTTTGGTTACAACATAGACAAATACTTTTTATGCATACATGATATTTGCATATATTATGTTGAGAGGCTAAATTGAGTATGCCTAATAAATTTATTTCAATTAAATTGTGCTTCGTACATATGTATATGTCAGAAGTATTCATATCTTTGAATTAAAGCACTAAGCATACATTTTTAATAAGAAATATATGATGATTATATCATCCTGTTATCCTATATTGAATGTTTATATTATCCTGTTATCCTATATTGAATGATTTAGTTTCATAATATTAGTTATATGTATGTATTATATGTGATATTTGCACAAAACTATGATTTTCACAATAGTTACTGATAAAAGATGATTAAGTGAGCCTAATTTGAATATGTATTCCTAAGATATTTCTTTGAATGAAATTGTACTTAGTAGCTAAGTATATGTCTGAAGTACATGTATTCATATAATTAAATTCAAGGACTATGCACACATTGTTTTGTCCACTGTAACTAAATTGAATAGTTAGGTGACCAATCAGGTTATTTGCTTGCTGAGAATGATTTATTTACTGGGAATTTAAGGAGTGTTGCAAGAAGTGTCAGTTCAGTTGTTAAAAAAGACAAGACATCTTAATACTTCATTGAATATTGACATTCAAAAATCATTACATACAAAAATTCCATATTTGGTTTAAACATATTTTATTTCAAAAATGAAAAAGGATTCGGCATTCCGTATTTCAAATGATACTTATAATACATATAGTTAATCTTGTTCATACTAATACATGGATGTAACTGTGAATTAAACTTTTAATAATATATTGTTAAGCAATTTCATCATATATTTTTCTTTTCTACTAAAATCAACATCTTCTTCATCCATGCAGGCACATGTCAGCACATTTTCTTCATATATCATTCCATTATGCTACCTGTTAACACATTCTCAACATAACCATACAGTTTTCTTGCAGAAATGTGTTTGCTTACTTAATTTTGATTGTTTTCTTGGGAGTCCTACTTACAACACTTCATAAGTTCCCAGCAATTAAAATGTTCTCAGCAATCATATAACCTAATTGATTAACTAGTTAAGACATTCATGAACAAATATCAATTACATTATATATTCAATGTAGTTACAAAGGACAAACAAAATGTATGCATAATGCTTGAATTCAACTACATGTATATGAATACTTCTGACATAAACTTATGTACTAACTACATTGAAAGAAAGTTATTAGTATTACTCAAATTAGGATTTCCACATAACCATTTTAAGCAGTATGAATAATCAAAATTCATCTGTTATTCAAATATCATGTATGAATAAAAAGTGGTTGACTATAATTTAACCAAAACATTCAATATAGGAAAACAGAAAAATGTAATCTTCTTATATTTCTTGTAAAAGTGGTAAGCTAATACACTCTACTATTATAGATATTTCCGTCGGACAAAACAAATGTATCCCCTGCATAGCACACACTGAGGGGTAGGCTGAAAGAAAGGGGCCAACAAATGTCATCTGCTCCTGAATAAAAAGTGGTTGACTAGCCTACCCACAGTTGGTTGGCTAGGGAGCCGACGTCGGCTCCCGAGCCACTTCCTAAAAATTTTTAATATTTCAGTATAGAACATTTGACAAGAGTTGAAACATTGTTATGTGCTAAAATGCTTTATTTTCATATTTGTTTTGATGATTTTGTAACCAGGAAGATAGAAAGTCAAAACACAAAATAATCCCTATATAGTAAACCGTGCTTCTTGTGTCTGTTGTTAAAGATACACGGGCGTGAGGAGAAGTGACGGTAAGAATCACTGTCCCGGTGTGCTGTTTACACTGACTGTCCTGGCATGCATTTGGTGAAAACTTGCTATTTCAGTTTGCGGCAAACTATGATGCTTCATTTGTTTTTACAAAATAGTTCCATGATTTACCCTTTCAGATCCTTTATGTGTTTTTATTTTAACTTTTAGTATTATAGTGGAATTTGGAATTCTGTAATTGCTTTGAATTTATTTTAACTCTATATGATTTGTTTATGATATTTTTGTTCTCTTTATATTGGAGATAAACAACCAGTAAATGTCCACCATGTGGTTGAATGGAAGTAACAGTTGTAGACAGCAGTATGGAGGTAGCAGGCTGACTCTAGATCCTTGAATGAGTTCATTGTGTTGGTAATTATGTATATTTATTCTTTTCTTCTTCCACAACACAAAGAATTTCTAATTGTTTGACAGTTTCGTCTGTTACTGCAGACATTTTCAAAAACACTACTGCGCATGTCAGATCATGGTTTACAGCCCGCATCCCCTCCTGTGGCAAGATGGTGGGCTCCCTCGTCTCTGTCCTTAGTCTTACTGTGCATCCGGATGTGAACTGCTTCCTTGATAGCTCTAGTCCTACCATCACTCTCTCTGTCCAGAACTGTCACCCCTTTCCAATCAATCTTGTGGTTTTCTTTATTGACGTGATCTGTGATGGCACTTTTGTTGAATTCTGTAGCAGACTCTCTTTTGGCAGCTCTGGTGAAATTCAACTTTCCATGTTGTTCAACATCTTTCTGATGTTCTTTTATTCTAATGCCCAGCTTTCTCCCTGTTTCTCCAGTGCTTGCCGCAGGCCGGGATGGCGGCCGTAAACCATGATCTGACATGCGCAGTAGTGTTTTTGAAAATGTCTGCAGTAGCAGATGAAACTGTCAAACAATTAGAAATTCTTTGTGTTGTGGACTCTAGATGATTCATATCATACAGAATTTTCTTCATAGCAACAGCTATCACAATTTACAAATATATAACTCAATATTTCGGCAACAAATCAGTTTGCCTTCCTCAAGGACTCATCACTCTTGAGAAAGGCAAACTGATTTGTAAATTATTTGTAAATTGCGATAGCTGTTGCTATGAAGAAAGTACTGTATGATATGAAATAACGCAGCTAATGAATTTGTTTAACAATGCAGATGATTTGTGTTTTTCAGGGTGAGAAGTCTGGAGAGGACGATTCCCCGGCCAAAGAAACAGACGTTCTTCTCAAAGTGCCTAAAGCGTGACGGCTCGCAACTGTCACCTAGCAACGCTGCTCACCTAGCAACGCACGCTGCCTGGCAACACGCGTCACCTAGCAACATTTTGTCACCCAGCAACGCTGGTCGTCTAGCAATGCTAGTTGCCTAGCAACATTACTGGTTGCCAAAAAGTGTAACAACACGAAGCAGCAATCAAAGACAAACGTGCGTGAATTCTGGCTCATCGTCGTCAACATTTGTTGGAAGAGTGAAAATGTCTGTTTTGATTGTGTCAATTACTTTTTACATTCTCTAAGAGGCGGAACTCGTGTGAAATGTTACTACCGAGTTGATGTTTACATTTCTGTTGTATGCTTGGATTCCAAATCGTCAAACAGTCTATAGAATTTGGAACACAAGCATTTAGTAAAAGAAATCTGAACACCACTACAGTAGTGGCATATGCTATGAAGATTAACAATGTGAATGACGTTCTTAGGTTTGAAATGTTAGATTTGGTTTTAGCGAGTGTCATCCGGCCGCAGAATCTCTGTCTGTGGAAAACAGAAAGTCGTTAGACATCGTCTTCTATTCAATGGTCTAGAAGTCCACATACAGTGATGCTGATGCCGATGATATTCGTTAAGAAGGCAGTGGAAATTTCTATGGCTGTAAACTACTTCAAACCTACTGGAAAGTACGTACGATTAAAAAAACAATGCATTTACATAGGTATAGAGGGAAATATTCTTTTGAAATATGTACTCAACATCACTATTTATTGACACAAATATATATCCACATGTTTTTTTTTTAAATATATTTGTAGAATAATGTAGAATATATTTTAATATTTCTCAACTACTGATTTTTAATTTTGTGTTACATTGGATGAGAATGTTTCTAGTTAGGCGTTTTATTGAGGTGCACAGCGAGGTTTTATTTCACACGTAGCACTGTGGGGAATTGCCTTAGTATAGAGGTGGTCTCTTTGTAGAGGTGATTCTAGTTGGAGATTCTAATTTACTAGACTGCTAGTTGTTATATCTTTGTATTTTTAAAAGTCGATGTTCATTCATGCAATTATTTCTCTAGTCATTTACTCCTTTTCTAGTCAGTTTTTGGAGGGAAAATATTTAAGTAGAATTCTCTTAAGCACAATCTTTTCATGTCAAAAGGCAACGAATGTATTTATTTCTTACACAATTGTTGTTCATGAATCAGCAGATTCTTATTTTTCTAACTTAACCAAGTGTTTGCACCAAAAATGTGATTCTAATGTAGTTCTGTACATAAAACACGCTCACCACTTTTCATGATATTTCTCAATTGTACTAAAGTATTTATATATAATCACACATATTTTTACTTAATTGATTAGGGTAAAGCAGAGCGGACAGCCTGTTGTTGCTTCTCGCCGCCTCCCACTTATTGCTGCACGCCTTAGGGATGGTGTACATTTTGTCACGCTCCGCAAAAGTGGAACAGTGGTCTCTTTTTTCTTGACCCCCCCTCCCTCCCCGCAAAAGTGGAAACATCAGATGTGTGACATAATTGAAGAATATCTACACAGTGTTTCGCGATATCTATTCAAATATTACATATATATGCCATAAAATAATACTTATTATAAATCAGGAATGCAAATAATAATAGTAACGAATGTGTGAAATCTGCTGTGTCTCTTCTTAATGCCGCAATTAAATAGCAAATAGTGGAATTCTAATATGAAAACTTTTAGCGCGTGCAATGAAATATTAGATCCACAAAAAAGTGGAATATCCAAAACTTAGACGGAAAACCCACCCCTCCCCAAGTGGAACAATGTTCCACTTTTGCGAAGCATGACAAAATGTACATCGTCGTTTTGCTGGCATTTTTTTTTCCTCTTTACGGGATGTTGTTGTTGTTCAGGCCACGCAGCCATTGTAAATAAAAGTCATGTGATGTTTCTTGTCTGTTAAAGCTCTTTATTGAATAAAAACGATGAATTTAATGCTTTGTTATCAATTTTTGATAAGTGACGTATGCATCAAAGGCAACTGCATCAACAGATGAGAAGTTACGGAACATGAGGAGCTTTTAGAAAGTTAGTAATGAAAGAATGAAAACTTTCATTCTAATAATTAGAAAAAAAATCAAACCACTTTCAATGAAGATCAGATCCACTGATGCGGTTGCCTATGGTATGCATTATTCTGGGTTAGATGAATCAATAATGAAGCCAGATACATGTATACAAGATGCTAGTTACGTTCCTTCTATACATGTGATCAAATAGATATTACGTAAACACTTCTGGTCAGAGCTTCACAATAGGAACAAAATATCCAGTTTCTAGTTTCTTTATTTCACTTCATATTCACCTACATCACATTCGCGTCATTGTAAGATTCATTGAATCATTCTTCTTTAAATTATTCTAAAAGCAGCTATCAATTAACATTAGCGTTATATCGCATCTTTGAAAACTGTGATTGGCATTTATCAGTAATGCAGTAAAATGACAGTTCACATAACAGCTAGATCACCGTACACACTAATAAAGATTCAAAGATATTGTTCATTGTAGATAAATTGTCATCATCAGCTACAACAATTAACAGTTTGCAGACCTAAAAACGGTGGCGCAGGCAGGAAGTGATCACAGCACAGTTTGAGGAAGTAGCATCCCATGATATTACAGTGACACCACACAATGTCACATGACCTCCATGTGACATCACAGTTTACTCTTCATGTCGACTGCGGAGAGCTCCACCAGAGGTCCCTCGTACTTCTCACCTGCCAAAACAATCAACATATCAGCCACGTACCGGTGTATCTTTTTTTTTTTTTATTTTTCTCTTTACTTTTGCCATATTTACAAAATAAAATTCATGATATAAGATACAAACAAATAACAATAATTTTAAAAAACATTAGAATATTTAACATTACCATAGTAGATAGCAGGGGTGGAAAAAAGTTGATAACTAATCAAGTTCCACCCCATGAATATGTTCTAATCACAGTATTTTAAACTATATTTAAATATTTTTGTGTAGTATACAAAGAGTGTTACACAATATTTTAATAAAGCAATATTAAGATATATACTAATTACGTGCCAACTTAATCAATTATATTTTTCTGTACAATAAGTCTTGAATATGTTACATAGAGGTAAAGCTTTAATAAGTCAATTTCCCATGTGTATTGATAAAGTTAAAATTCAACTTTTTAAATCATATATTACTTTTTACTGTAGTCAACTGTGATCTTTATATAATCTTAATGTTTATAATCGTACAAGAGTAGCTTATAATATAATTAGAGGGCTTTTGAAACTCACAAGACTGGGCACTTCTCTAGCGTTTGCTTCTAGAAATGTATTTTCTTTAAAGAATTAAAAACGTAAAAATATTTTTGCTTTAAAACAAAGAACTTTTAATAGCAAAAATGTTTTAGCCAAAGCAACTGCCTCAAGTAATTTTTCTTATTTTCTAGTAAAATTAATCTTAAATAGAATGAAAGTCTGTTTTACTTTTTAATGTATTCATATTTTGTTAATAATACTTATATTATTTTGTATTTAATGTATATATAATATGGGTTGTTATATGATTTTTTTAAATCTGAAATAAATTACATATGTATATGCAAGTTGTTTTATTTTGGACATTTGCATTGTGACAAAATGACTGTCCTGTTCAGAGTGTCCTGATGTCTCAGCGATTTCTGACATCCCTCCATAATTACACTTTGTCAAGCTAATTTTATTTACAAACTTTGTGATTTTCAGCTGAAACATTCATATTTTGTTTGGTGCAAAAAAAAATATCTAAACTGAAAGGTCACAGATGAACAATAACGACTTGTTATTTACATGCACGCAGTAAATCCTTCCCATCTGGAATCATCCTGATAAAACTTGTCGTTTTACTTTTTAAAAAATGTAACTTGAAAACGAATCAAAAGGGAGTGTACCGAGTATATCTGCGAGTATGTGCATGCGGTCGGAGCCGAACAGCATGTGGTCCTCGTTGTTGGCGTCCGTCGCGATGATGGTGGGAGCGCCGAACGCCTGACACAATACAATACAACAATTTGTGACATATGGTATGCAGCATGTGGTCGCATTTTCCTTGTTTTCTGTTCTATTTCTGCTGCTTTATAACTCAAAAATAAACTCTAATTCATGTTGGTCCAAATTTATTTATACATGTTTCAACACCTCCAGTGTCCTTTTCAATTTAAATTTTTAAATTAAAAATTTCCAAATACCAGTTCCAAAAACAGAGAATATTACAAAACCAAACAACAACAATGCCAATTGATTGGCTTTTTTAAAACCATTTGAAAAACATGTATAAATAAATTTGGACCAACATGAGTTAGTTTATTTTTGAGTTATAAAGCAGCAGAAATTGAACAGAAAACAAGGAAAACAATACAATACAACATTTATATAGCGCTACTACTTCACAAACAGAAATTTAAGTGCGCTGAAGAACATAACGTTACGGTGGGAGCTCCGAACGCCTCACAAAAATAACACGTGTTTTTTTTCAAACTATAAAGAAATTGAAGTTTAGAAACACATATTTTTTCTATGTTGTCACCATAACGCAGCAAAATAATAATCACTCAATTGCTGAACACAAGAATAGCATTAAACCAATTAGGTTGAACTTTAATTAATTTCAATTTAAAATCAAATTGTACATTCCCAGAAGGGGACTGGTTGTGCTGAGACACTGCAAACTAATAATAATTTTATCTAACTCGTCCTTACTTTTTTACAACATAAATGTCTGGACTAATCTGCACAAAAACTGTAGAAAACGAAGTAAACAGAGCAATAGCCTCTATCAACCCACCCCGTACTCCAGTGCCTCGTCCACCACAGCCTTCAGTTTATCCTTCGTCGACTGGTCCTTGATCTTGGACAAAGTATCCTTGATCACAGCATCACTCAATCCAGCTTCTTTTGCTGCCTGAAAAGTTTGGATAGAAAATTATGTATGACTGGTTCTTGATGGATGAAAAGAACAAATATCAATTTGTCATTTATTTGTTGTTTTTCAGTCTTCGTTTGCATGGTTTAAATATAAGAATCAGTTAAATTGGTTTATTTATATTTCAATATTCATGTATCCTTGAAACAAAAACAATTAGTAGGAACACGTTTAAATCTTTAAAAATTATCATACTTCTTATTTCTAGTTAACACAATTAAAAACTTTATTTTTCTGGATAATTCCTTATTTTACTTAGGCTTTTGGATTCTGCTTCATATGTGACATACTGGTCATGTAAAAGGACCACAGTTATTTCTGTTTATTACTGTATTTTCTGTCACTAGAAATAAATCAAATTATATGTAATTACAATAAATTATTTTCTGCAAGTCGATATTTTTGAATTTCCAATGAAAGTCAATCCTGCTTTAAGACCATTTATTATTCTGTAAGGATTGAAAAGAACAAAAAACAACAACAATGAGACCTTATAGTGTGTTAGACAAAACAACATAATGTGTGTTTTCTGTTTCATACAAAAAATATATAGGCTAGATGGAGATTTTTTTTTTTTTTTACTTTTGTACCAGGCAGAAAGACATGTTTCATGTATTTGAAGTTGTAATTTAGTGCACTTATTTCTGAAACATAAAATAAATCTCTTTTTGAGTTATTCCTTCTTTAATGATTAGTATTGATTACTTAAAAAATTCAAAATATTATCATGCATTTCTCGTTTTATTGTTCACTGGCACGGTTTGAGGAAATGTTCAGATTTCTAATAATTGTACAAAAAAAAACCATAGCGTCGACAATGAAAATTAAGTATGGTCAGGAAAAGAGAAGCGCAGATTTTTCTTTTGCCTTAAGAATAAAATCCTCTTACGCCTACACACCACGGGTATCTACTACTGTGGCGACGTATCGCACTATGGGGTAAATCGCTCGTTCAGCGCACGATCATCAGCTGATTCGTTGCGACTTTAAACATGCACATGTACTTGTTAATATTGTGCGACGAATGCGTCAATTACATGTACAGCATACCTAGAACGTCATGCCTAGAATCAATGTGTGTTATTGATCTTTAGTAGACTAGAACACTCTGGAATGAACTCTTTGACAAGAGCAGCACGTGTTTTGTTAATTCCTGCACTATTCACTGTATTCAGCACACGGATATTCTAATAGTACTGACCTCTGCGACGTTCTCTGCTGCCTTGATTGGCCGGTCTGTGCTCCACACGCGGCGGAACAGCTCCCGGGAGACGGGACCCACCGAGGCCGGCGCGGCCGTCTCCAGCAGCAGCAGGAAACGCACAGCAGCCAGAGACGTGGTCGGCCCGAACACTGACTCACCCGGGTTCTGGAGGCAAAACGTTAGAGAACGCAGACTCAGACGGGTTCTGTAACACAGGCAAAATGTTAGAGGAAGTGAATATTACAATACTCAATAGTCATTTTGAGAAAAATCCTTTATATTTGCTTTATCATAAGCCAAATATGTTCTCCCTCGAAGAAGGCTCCATCAGGGCCAATGTTCAGGGAATGTCTGACAGTATCGACACAGCTACAGACATCACATGACATCAGGAAGTGGGTCAGTGGCAGGGTGGGGGTCGTGGGCGGCCGTGTGTCCCAAAATGAACATATTGTATTGTACAGTAAGGCTGCCTGCCCATTACTGGGCTTGGGCAGGTCATAGGATTTATTCTTCAGTCATGATACACGCAATAAGAAGTACTGTGCCTGTAAAGACTTAGACTTAACGATCATGTTTTCAAAACGCTATACTACTCGCCCAGGGACACAAACACTTACAGTACTGATACGGTCAGAAGGATCCAGAAGAAAAACGCTACGATTCCTCACGTTTTTTTCCCGTTTCTTCTCATCGTTGCGACTGTTACGAAACTTAAAAATGTTCTGTAGCTTCCGCAAATTACAGCTTTCATCATAACTCGCCTGATGTTACGTTTATTCTGATTGTTCCCCTTGTATTGCGCATTTTACGGAGGTTCCCATGATAAAAAGAATATTTCTAAAAGTTCAAGACCATGCCGACATTTTGACAGGTTTTCGTTTCATATTTAGTGCACTAATTCTTTGGTTTTAAGAAAAGATTATCAATTGTAAATAATTGTCTTTTTCAACATATAATTAATAGTAATTTTTTCATTCTCTCTTCTGCATTATACAGAAGGTGGAATGATTTTCTATACTTGTGATGTATTTTATTCTTTTATTTTTATTACTATGGACTGCATGTCTGAATTAAATAAATAAATAAAATAAATATTGGGTGTCTATACGGCGTCCGCACTTTTTAGCCAATCGGCGCTATCGCTGTGGCAGGAATAAACGAGAACGCCCGAACAAATCCGAATATTTATGAGTGATTAAGTATCAAAGATGAACGCCATTGTGCGGAGGAGTAAGAAATTATTCTGATTATTACATTTTTTCTGTTTATTTTGATAATCGTAAGCATCGTAGTTTCGATGATTGAGCAGTTCCAAGAAAACTGTGATAGCGGAAACTTTGTTTCGAATTGTTACAAATTGTTACGTTTTCTTATGCCGATTCCTCTATTTTCGTTACGATTCTGCATCCTTTGGCAATTGACAGAACTGTACAGTAAAATAATCAAAATGTTAGAGGAAGTGGTCGACTTATTGGCCCCCTAAAACAAAAAAGTACTAAAACATTCACTAAACAAATGTCTATTTACCCTCCCAAAGTTTTTGTCTACTATTTCTCATTATAAAGTAAAACATACGCGTTACCTTGGAGATGACAAATATTTCAACAGTTTTTTTAGGGTGCAAATAACTTGAGCACTTCCCTACATAAAGGACCTTGTGTAATTTGGGTAGATTAAACCTTTACCTCAATCTAGAAACAACATGGCTCCATGTTGCTTGATTCCTCAAAGTGTAGGAAAAAATTAAGGATTTTTAATCAACATTTTCAGTATTTTAGACACATCCAAATGGTATTACAATTGCAATACAATCTTTATCACACATTGGTTGATAAATAAAGAACCCAGTTCCCTCCCCATAAAGGACTCATCTGCATTCATAATTTGGGATACACAACAGATTAGCTTGAGCACTTCCGCTACATAAAGGACCTCATCTAATTTGGGTACAGATTACACCTTAGCCTCAATCAAGAAATAACAAACATAGATCACCAATCGCTAAAACCATGCACATAAACCGTGAAACTTATGATGTGAAATTTGGTGACCTCTATAACTGGAGAGTTCACGTCAGACGTAAACTCACGGATTGTGTGCATGGCCGAACAGTGCGATTGATGCTCTATTATCAAATATGGTATTGGCTTACGGCCGGGAAGTTGAGTGGGATCTGGTAGTGCTTGCTGAGGTACTGTATGTCCTTCCACATGTACGCGCCTTTGGCAGGAACCGTCGCCGGCGGCTTGTTACCTACACAGCAGGCACAATAAGAATCAAAACAAGAACAGGTTAATTTCAGCCCTGGACAAAATATCCATCAGCATAACACCAAAGTAATCCAGTAGCAATGACATGAACAGAGAAGCATTGATAAGTCGTCAACAGGTCGTTATCCCCAGTTTTGTTACTACCTGTTCCCTGCATGATTCCTCCAAGGAAAAGAGGCCGCAATTTCAGGTCAATGTTCCATTTTTGTTGATACCGACACAAGACCTAAAATATTCAAAAATTCATAATTCATAACAAACAGATGAAATTTCCTGATAAACAAAAAGGTATAGTAAAAATTCTATAATCCTACGGTGACCGCGCCAATGCAATTTTCCTTCAATGTCTTCAATAACTTTATAAATTGCTCAATTATAATTGAATTTGTTTCTGATACATTTAGAAATTAACAGGAATAACATGTTAGTGTGTATGACAGATAGATGTGTGGTGGAAGTGTGAGGGGGAGAGGAACATTTAGTCTGTTCCAGATCTCATCTGTTCCAACCTGAGTAGCAGGACAGTGATAAAGGTGCATTTAGTATGTTCCAGGCCTGTTTGGAGGCGAGAGAGGGAAGAGGGGGGAGGGGGTGCAGATAGGCCGGGGAAGGCAAAGGGGGTGAGGAACATTTAATCTGTTCCACACCTGTTTACCATGCAGGGTTAGCTGGAAAGGGAGTGGGGGGATATTAACGGGATTGAATCATTGCCATATGCTGCGTATGGGGTCGGGAAATCCCACATCCCTTTTTCTTGGTATTATTTCCCATATCGCTAAAGTTTTTGGCCTTTTCCCCAACCCCACTTCATTATAAACCCGCCTCTTTGGGCCATTGCCCATTCCATGGACTAATTAAGGAGCATGTGTTAGCCTCTAGGGTGTTAGCCTAGCCCTAGAGTTCGAAGGGTTATTATTAGATATGTCAAACAAATTTGACTAACAACGATATTCGATGTTAAGTTTATGCCAGGTGCAAAATATGTGCCTGTCCTCTTAGCCTTAGGTATCAAAGATAACAAGTCTGATAACGCTTCACTGTCACAAGTTCACGTTGCATACAGTGTTCTATCCTGATTTTGCTAGTATAGAGGCATGACAACTCTTCATTTGCCGTCACGATTTAGTGAAAATACTCAAGGAATCTAACATCCTGTCTTACTTCAAATGCAATCCATGAATAAGGTGATATAACATCATAAAAGAGCTGAACAGACTTTTTAGCTGGAGCTGTCATTTTGGCGGCCTTGACCTTTTGGACTTTGCGACATCTAAATACAGGGAAATGTTGCTAATGATATTTGGGGGACATTATGCTTTTCTACGGTGCTTACGTCGGAGATTCTGAACGTCAAATACGATGAAAGCACCAATTCATTTTCTCGACGTAAGCATTATTGAGATTTTTGTATGATTTTTTTCTTCTTTTGATTTAAAATGGAAATCCGTCGAAAAGTACATTAAAATAAGATTTTACTATCATGAATATTGCATGTATATATTTTGTGAAAATTAGAAAGAGAACAACAATAATGAAAATATATAAATTGATAAGAATTTGTAAATTAGTTTATGGTATTGTAAATGATAAGATATACTGGAGCATAAATTAATCCTAAAACAGATGCCCTGGCCTCCCCTTTCTTTTTGGTGTTAGTTACCCTCATCTATTATACATGGTTACGTGTATGGTAGCATTTATAAATCATAGCAGAATACATACTCCCACCCCCCTCCCCCTCTTCTATGCCATATGCTCAAGGGTGTGTGTGTGTGGGGGGGGTGTCTTCAATAGGTTGGGTCGATGTGGAGGTGCCACCGGATAGGGGTACCTTTTTGGGCCATCCATTATACTTTTGGGTCATAATTACCCCATTCATAATTCTTTCAAAATTCTGTATATTTATGGGCTGACATTTTTTCATATTCATGCAAGTATTGTCAAATCATTCTACTATTAAGGTCATAAAATTTTCTTGCTTTACTTCACATAATCTTTTAGTAACATTATGACTGAACATGGTCAAAAAATCATATGTTGCTTATGACATTATATTATTGGGAACTAGTTCAGAGCTTCATTATAATGTTTCTTTTATTCTTTCTTCTATTCCTGCTGCTCTAATGCGGTCTAAATTAAATCTATGTTGGTCTAAATTTTTATATATTTTTATTTACTCTATTTATAACATGTTTCAATACCATCAGAAGGATAAATAGAGTAAATGAAAATATATAAAAATTTAGACCAACACATAGACCGCATTAGAGCAGTAGAAATAGAAGAAAGAATAAAAGAAAATGCAACCACATGCTTCATACCATATTTCACGAATCTTGTATACATTATATTTTTGGTTCTGATATCTTCTGGCGGTGGCACTATATTTCTAGGTACAGGGTTTTGGGGGGTAAGACCTGCCACCGAGCTCTCATGATGCTGGGCCCTTGGAAAAAATAGCACACGAAGCAGTAAAAATCTTATTAAAAATTTGTACCTTCTTTGATGTTTCAAAATGACAGAAGTACATGTTGTTGAAAATATTCACAAATGAAATTATATATTTTTTTTTGCTTAAGGTCGCTTCTTATGAGCAATAGGATTGAATTACAAGAATCTACTTATATCCTATATAGTAAATTGCGCAATTGTTATAATATTCCAGTCAAATAAAAATATCAAAATCTCCTACTGCTATATCAAATTATCACTATTTTTTATATTATATATATGTGCACATGTTTCCCAGTGCTTGCAAATACATTGTCACACTTCTCTCTCTTATCTCTCTCTCTCTCTCTCACGTCATTTTAGCAAGTATATTTCTACCAACGATAGATACAGCTGAAGACAGGTTTACAACCCTAAGCTTCCATTTGACTATACCAAGTGGCTCTGACAGGGCTCGAACTTATGACTCCAACGTTGTGAGACCGGAATGATACCATCATCCAACGCAAAAGAGAGAAGTTTGAAACCATTGTTTCTATATTGGAGAACACATCTATACAATGTAATTATCTAACGTTTACCTAACTTTTTGAATATAATATTTTATCCACTGTATATCCATGTGTGTGTATACGGTGTTCTCCTGTATATGGATGGATTTTATGTTATTATCCTGTAGAAAACAGACATTGTGACTACAATCTCATTGGTTTAATGTATCACAGTTTGACATTTTCATTCAGTAATATATTACACGTGAGTTTCAATGAACAAGTATATAGACCTAACAAATAAAAAGTAACAAAAATACAAAAGTAAAGCTAATACTGATAGAATGCACATCACACGTGCACAGAATTTGTACATGGTTTCTATATTGCAAATTATGAAATAGCATCGTACGGAAAAAATACTTATACAATGTAATACTGTGTTTGAAATTTTGCTACATGATGCATAATGTATATACAAATACTGAAGGTATTACGTTGGGTTGAATGAAGTTTACAGCATAATACTGAAGACATCAGATCTTCAATTACATCAGGGTTACTTGCATAATACATAATCTCACAAATACTGTCCTTAATACAGGTTGCAGATTGTCTTTGTAAAACATGAAATAGGAACCATCATCATCTTAGTAAAAATACAATAAGCAAGCTGCAAATAAATATCATTTCACACATTTTTTTTTTTTTCACCATTAACACTGGCACCAGACTTCATTGGGATTTTGCGTTAACATTTCGATCGTGAATGAACACAAAAAATTAAACCTTAAAGAAGTTATACAACATAATTTTTAATTCAGCATGTCCAAAAAAAAAACAAAAAAAACAAAAACTAAAAAGTAATATCCTGAATAAGCTTGGAAACCTTTTAGCTCACATCAAAAGCTTTGACAATAGTGTCACACGTTCCAATAATTTTTTTCATATTTTTTTTTCATACGTATTAAATCATTTCACTTTTCGGGGATCCTCAACTATTCACTCTTAAAAATCAAATCACAAATTGTAAAAAAAAACATTCCGCCAAAAATTTGATCAATCACTCGTAATTGATCTAAATAAACATCGTCGCATAAATCAGTTTCATTAAAAAAAATTTCATCGTATTTGCGGGCAAAAATTCCCAATCACGTCCAACATCCACAGAAAGTCGACTCTCCAAATTACGCATCTGCGTTGAGTAGAGTGCCGACGTTATTGCGTGCGCAGTAGTCGTTTGAGACCTCCCACTTGGGGTCGGTCTCGATGTTGGGCAGGACGTCGGGCGTCATGATCTCCTTCTCGTTCTTCAGCTGCAGGTTCTTGTTCATGTGGTTGTACTTGTGCAGCTTGGTGGAGTGTGACTTTGGGGTGGAGTAGCGGGTGTGCGTCATGTCTGCGAACGCGTGCGGGAAGAACGCTGTGCCGTACGTGGTGGTGAAATCTCCGCACACGTCGGCCGCCCGCTCGGACGCCCACATCGACTTCATGCGGTCGATTTTACCGTAGCTGGTCGGAGCGCCTGCAATGCGACAACAAACACCGTGGATTGCATATAAAGTCGGGAGGAAACAGTAAAGATTTAGCTATAGTGTGAAACACGGGGATAGTTGACAGGATGCTACATCTAAATACATTAATTGATATACAGACATTGCAGAGAATTTGATAAGTGGTTTATCTTTAGCTTTGTTGATGTGTATTATTCAATAAGAAGGAAAAAAGGGAATTCGGTATTAATCTTCTGCTTTGCATGATTGATTTTTTGCAGGGCAGAAAGATCAGGAGGATGATTGATATATTTTGCAGATATTTCCATATATATATATATATATATATAATTTACATTGATTTTTACTGGGCAGAAATATACTTTCACCAGTTATATATATATATATAAAGAATCCTATGTTCTTGTAATGGCGATATTACAAAAATACTGACTGGAAAAAAATTATTTGCAATATTATTTTGATTCAACAAAAACGTGAAATCCACTGGCAATTTGCCTGTTACTAAAATAGTGCTTATTTGAAACCTGAAAAGTGACAAATACATTGCAGGAGACTGGATGATTTCAAAGTCTGTATTTTTCATGCATAAACCGATATGTAAAATCAATCATAACCATTTTTGCCATTTGTGATCAGCATCAGAACACAATTGTATTCAAACAACAAGCAGCGAAACTCAAATATATACCAGCAATATGTTTTTCAAAAATCCTAAGATGCCAATTTTGATAATGCATAGAGTGATAACAAATCATATATTTTTATACTGGGTAAACTATTTGATAAAATTCATGCTACAATTAACAGGTTTCATACAAATTTCACAGATTATTAAGATTCATTGACTTTTCTGTATCATATGAATAAAATTCTCTGACATTTGCTGATGCAGCCTGAAATGGTAGATGCAAGATTTGGGGAAATTTATGTCTCATCCCCACTTCCCTTGACTAGCACATGACGTACATGTACTTTTCAAAAGTATCTCATGACATTTGGTAAGATTTTCACACATTTGCAAACTTAACGCTCAACAAATGAAAATTTTCCTTCAAATTTGATGTTTTAGTTTGCAATTTAGCTTATTGGCAACTCACTATTTTTCTTATGACAATGGCGTATATACATGTACATCTTTCAACATTGACTTTTGCATGAATCATTTTTTCCCTTCACAATGACAAACTCACCAGTCACACACAATAAACACCCCTGTCTGGTCCATAATGTTGTAATGTTCTCTGTTTGCCTGCCAATAATAATATCGGCAAACAAAAATAGAACAGTACAAAATTATGAATCCATTTGCCATCTACTTGATCGCGTCTGTTGCGTCGTGATCTCGCTTCGGCTCGCATGCACATGTACCTGTTCCTGGGATGGGAAAACCAGCGCAGGCTTTCCAGCTACTGTCTTCATGTACATTGATTGGAAATGTCCGGTGCAGGTGCACTTTAATAATGATAATCACATCATAAATCGTACACAACAGAAAGCTAGTAGCTTCGTCAAAGCTGTGTATATATATTATTCTATGCTGTATATTAAAAATCAAACTTTTTTCTGATAAATCATTTATTTTTCCAAATCACAAAGCACCTTTTTCCTACAGAGAACTAAATGTTTTTTATCTATCGCAGTGGTTTGTAGGTAATATAGAGATTTTAAGACAAACTGATTTATCATCTATGCCAAACTGACCCACACCTACTTGGATTGATCATATTTGGCAAAAAATACTAGAACCTCAAAGTCAATCTCACAAATCATAACTCAACAAAATCTACAAAACCGGTTTGTATTTTCATACAGTTAAATGACACTGAACTATCTAATACGACTAATGATAACGAATATTTCATAAGAGTTTTCAAAAATGACACGAACCTTTAATAGGATGATCTGTTGTCTCAGGCCGCCATGCGAGCTTGTGTCCGTCCCAATGCCTCAGTGCGGGCAGCTTGTTGGGCCCGTCGCGAGGCCGCTTGTTGTAGTGCTCGTCGTACCACGTGATCATATTGTCCATGTGGGTGTCGCCATGGTGGTAGAAGAAATACTCCTTGTCCAGACCGCGGCCTTGCATCTGAGCCTTTCTCCTAATGAGGACATCAGGACGCGAAAACGAATAGTTTTGATAGTCCACTCGCTGGGTGCTGTTGGCATTGTACGGTCCTCTTGTGTACTGAAAAGAGCAAATAATGAACTGTATTAGATCAATTTTAAAAACCAAAATGATAGCCTGTTGATTTTTAAACATATTTTATTTAAAAAATGAAAAATCGATCACCGCATGGCAAAATGTGACTTGAGAGGTCTCCATGATTTTCATTTCATAAAAAATATAAAAGTGTGTTGAAAGATTCATGGTGCAGATCATTCAGAAGTAGGTTTTATCATTGTAAATTGGCTTTACATACATATATATGTAAAAGTGTCTCAAAATTTTATTTTCAAATTTACATATAAAAATATGGACAACCATAAACTAAAATTTGAAGAGGGACCATCAAATCTTTTCAAGATTCTTCAATTTACTTCACAGAAATTTGTGAAAATCTTCCCGCCTCATAATATATATAATGTTTGCCTGGTCCCTTAATCTTTGAGTCAGAATGACGTCAAATGAAATAAAGGCGCATTTGTACATTTTATTGTGCATGTTGAATACTATAGTGATAGACTGCAGAAAGCAACCGTTCAGGGAGCTGTTATGACATAGAACAATTCTATATACCAGCAGATCGATGTCAAATATTTGAGATGCATGTAAGTAACCATATTAATTGTGAGTCTCGTAATAAGGATTTGTTTTTTTGTTTTTGTTTGTGTGAATACACTGCAGCCCTCAAATTTGATGATTATAGCAGAGGGAGGCCACGTGGTGTTGGTACATGGACCTCCAGAGGCAGGCTAGGCAGCCAACTGAGCCTTGGGCTGCGGAGATCACACTAGCTATTATTTTCAAACTAGGTGAGTTCTTTATTGTGCAGATAGCCGGGTGCAGGCTCTCAACTACACGGGTCGCGCCCACTACGAGGCTTACAAACCTCAACATGCTTGCAATGGTGTCGCCACCGTCTGTTGGAATACTCCACAGTGTTTGTTTGTTTGTACTCCGCAGCCATCAATTTTGATGATTATAGCAGAGGGAGGCCACGTGGTGTTGATACATGGACCTCCACAGATGCAGGCTAGGCAGCCAACTGAGCCTCGGGGTTGTGGAGGGATCACACTAGCTATAGTTTTCAAACTAGGTGAGTTCTTTTACGTGCAGAGGGATGACTGTCCTCTACACGGGACACGCCTTTTAACGAGGATTCTGAACCTCGGGCTTGGTGCCTCCACCGTCTTGAATGATATACTCGACAGCAGTGACACGCTGTGTGGAAAATCGGCAGTACAGTGGCAGACGCACAACGTAACTCTTTGGCGCCACGAAGTCTGCCGAGGCCGGGGCGCGAACTTACGACACAGGAAACTCCTGTTTGTTGGTCGTGTGCGCTAACCACTGTACTAACGAAGACCACGAAAAGTGGTGACACACTAGCTGTGTGGGATCAACAATGCGCTGCAAATTTAGGACGCAGGAAAATCCCCTACACCAATGAGGCCCATGAAGCACTCGATCATATCACGAATAGAGCACTGCACACCCAGTTCGTGTGTTATTTAAATAAAATTGTTATGCTCCGAACAATTAGCACACATTACTACTTTAAACACTATTGCTTTCCCAGTGCCAAAGTGAAAAAATAAAATTTCTGGTAAGATCTAATGTAAATAAACATGTTCAAATCCCCTATTATCGCCACGCACGAACTGGGTGTGCATGCAACGAATTGCACCATAGATAAATAATTTTAATGAATCATAACTGTGTTTATCATGCGACAATAATATATATAAGTAAGTAGCTTTATTTTGACACATCAAACACTATTGAGGGTTAATAGCTGTGCTACGATTGTTGTTTAAACAATAAAATGCACGAACTGGGTGTGCAGTAACCCGAAAATTCTGGCCTACACTCGATAAATCTTCTTTACTAGCTAGCTGTCTTAATGCCGAATGTATTTGGTTAGGTGTGCAGTGCTCTAGTAGATCGATAAATACACTTTATCAATAACATGTTAATTAAGTCATAAGCAGTCACTTCCAAAGGCATTGCCTTATCCGTATATCATGTAGTTTATTATTGAATACATATACACACATTCTATCATGTGTCAGGTCAGACCAGTGATTTAGACAAAATTTTAGTGTGTTGCAAGAACGATATCTTACTTGGTTTCTCTCCTCTGCCCAATTTCCTACTAAAACGCCTGGAGAAAACTTCTGTTCGATTCTCCATCCTGGCATTTGCCACTTCATCTCATCCCCGTGCGACATGGCTCTTAACGAACGATGATATAAAGCAGTTAAATTATAATTTTATTAACTTTAAAAAAGAAAAATACTGCTTAATTTCACCGTTGTCAAGGAAGCCCTTGTACGGATAGCATACTGATATAATGCCACATCCGCAAAATAAAGACCTACAAAACCTTACATAATATTGAAGTATTTGTATATTTGCTTACTTATTCTATAACTTTCAAATATATTTATTATTCACTGCACAGGAATAATCCAGATCAATTAAATTCCAGGCTATAAAATAAAAATGTAGTAATACATTTATTTACGGACTATATGTTTCATCAGAAATATTTAAAAACAATTCTAGTCTTTTAACAATGTTAGAACGAAAATGGTAAAAAAGAAAGAATGGTAATATGATTATTTGTGCTTTTTGCTAACAATTTTATTCATATTTTCCTACCATTTATGAAATACTTTATATTTCTATAAATATTCGTCGCGGTAATGTGGAATAGCTAATCTAATGATTTAGAGTTTCTAGATAGATAACGATAACGTAGTTTATTAAAACAAGACTAAGTTTTTGTAAAGCAGGAAGTTTTGCTTGTAAACTCGCGCGTGCGCAGTCTAAAGTTTCTATAGATTTGAGAAATATTCTGGAATTCTCTAAAAATTTCGTATTTACGAATCAATTACGCGTCATTTTAATTTAGGAAACGTCTGCCAATAGTGACAAGATGTTTGGACACTCCCTAATGCGAGATATGGACGAAGATCCGTTCTTCAGGTTGTATACTGATATTGCTATAATGTCTGAAGTTTTGCAAGTTGAATGAACTTTCAAACAAACGATAACATACAAGCTCTGTCAGCTTAATGATTCCAGATATGGGGGTGTCCTCTATCGGCACACTTGTGAAGAAGTCATTTAATATCTCCGCTTTCTTCGTATCCTCAGCAATTTTAACACCTTTATGCTCGAGGTTGTCAACTGCAGTTGATGACGGCCTGGTAAAGTTGTTCGCTATTAAACTGGTAGTTTTTTTTACCTTCGTAACTGTTGTTTCTTTCAGTGCCCATCGACGCCACATGGAGCACATGAACAATATGTTTGCTGATCCGTTTGGCATGATGGGTGGGATGTCAGGACGGATGCCACAGCAGCCGCAGCTCCAGAACGGTGACGCGTCAGCGAGACATGGATCGTCGTGGACAGAGACAACGGTGAGTTTCAGGTCCAGAATCACGAGTTGTCAAATCGGAGCGGTACAAACTCTTTTCTTTTCATTATTTTAGTACAGGTCTCATATTTTTGCACTCAAGGTCTCAAGCCAAGTAAACTCGGAAACAATTCTTTAGGAATACACAGTAACAGGTGCTTTTTGATGACTGTGTCTGTTGTGCTCATGTTTCTATCCACACGAATCCAAGCCTCTGCCCTGATCGTCATCTCTGCTTCATTCTGATCACGTGTAGTTGTTAATTGATCTAGTTAAATGATTCTTATTGCATTTCTGTCTCCATAATTTCGATTCATCCGCATGTAAGGAGTCTCTAGATATGTGAACCATTGTAAAAGCACAACAATCAGTTTTATGTTCTAATTAAAAATATCAGTTTTATTCTAATTTTGGCAAAAGAAATATCATTTAGTAATTTGTAAACTTATAAAATTGAGACTTGTAAGCTTATTGAAATAAAACTATGTAAAAAAAGAAAAACAGAAGTTTGTATTGTGATTAATAAATAGAAACAGTGGTCAGGAAAGATAATTGTACATAAAATGCCAAATATAGTAACAATAAATAATAACAATTAATTTCTTCTACCATCAATTTAGATCCACACAACATGAATAATACAGGCTCAAGTTCTTCATTTTACATGTACAACATTTCAAACCTCCATGTTTTCACTGGTTTAAAGCTTAAAACAACGCGTATTACAACATTTCAAACCTCCATGTTTTCACTGGTTCAAAGCTTAAAACAACACGTATTTACGTTAAAGCCTACGTTGTCTGTTGGCAGGTCTGGCCAGCAGGTGGCAGTCCCCGGCGCTGCGCCTTTCCTCGGGGGCGACATTTTCTCCCACATGAACAGCATGATGAGCAACATGAACCAGATGATGGCCGGCATGCACCAAAACATGGTACGTTTGTTGATTTGTTATTTTGGCATGTGAGAAGGAGTGTAACTGGATAGAAAGAGATATGAAAAAAATCAAGATGCTCGAAACCGTTTGAGTTATATTTTCATTGTAATATACACAGTAGAATGACAAACAAAAACAGAAACAAAAGAAATGACTGTCGGAGCAAATGAATAACGTTTTAAAACCGTTTCTAAAAATGTTTTTTTTATTTTTGAAATTATTTACCAAAATATGAATATTTTGTGTGACCAACCCGACGATGCCAAAGCGTAGTACGAAGACTGTGTCAGCAGGTGGTTTGAAGCAAAATAACGGAAGATTTTTTCCTTTGAACCGCTATCTAACACAAGATGTTTTTTTTTAATGCAATAAAATATACATCTTTAGTTGTCTCTGGGAGGTCTAATGCCCCCAGACATGGTCACTGTTTCCGGGGTCTAATTTATGGACCAATTTTTTATTATTGGTGGGTGAAATTCTACGTATGAACTGACCCAGTCACTGTCGCCATGTGTTGTCGAAACACTTGGACCTACTTGTCCTGCTCTTGAGGAAGTCACTCCAAATACATGAATAAGCACCATCTATCTACACGTTTTGAATTGCTTTTGACAGCAAATATTTGCACTACGAAATGTTTTCTCTGGCTCGAGATGATATTCTCGGTTGTGTGTGTTTCAGTCAGCGCCCGCGGACCCGAACTCACAGTTCTACTCGTCGTCCACGGTGATGTCCTACAGCAACGACGGCTCCGGCCGCCCCAAGGTCTACCAGGCCACCAACTCCGTCAAGCAGGCGCCAGGAGGGGTGAGCACTCAGTGTTATACCGGGCAGTTGTTGGCCGCCAGGTCATGAGGGTTAAAAGTCGTGCCGCGAGTACAGCGGATATATTTTGATTTTTTATTGTCATTTAGACTATATTCCGTTTGTATTTTGAGTACGAGCTTGTTAAGAACAATAAGTTAGAATTTATTTTGTGAATCGGAAGAAGAAAATTGTTGGGGTATATAGGTTTGAGATTTTTTAAATTGGTCTTATTAATCTTCACAGGTTTATAATTCGGTTTCAGTTCACATCACTGATTGTAGAAACATTGAAAACAGTGATATTGTGTGTAAAATACAGCAGAAAATGCCAGAAGTAGTAAACAACAGATAGTTTTGATAACATTAGAATAAGAAGTGTACTTTGCATTAGAAAAAACAGCCAACTAAAACAGTATTTATTTGTGTAGGTTTTATAATTTGGTTTCTGATGACATCACTGATTGTAGGAACTTGTAAAACAGCTGATTTGTGCGCTCTTTGGAATAATAAACACAGCAGAAAAGAAAAATGCTAAAAGTAGAAAACAACAGTTACTTTTGATAAAATTAGAATAAAAAGTGCGCGTTGTGATTAATCAGAAAACCTGTTTGCTCGCTTTAATATTCGAGCTGCAGCAGGTCATCTCATACTTTTTTAATATACACCAAAACAAAGACAATTATTTCTACCTGCTTTTTATATCCAAAGCGTCCTAAATGTTTCTCAAAATACCTAAAGTTAAAACTTTTTAAGTATTTTGAAAAACAGTTAGGACACTTTGGACATTAAAAGCAGTTAGAAAGAATTGTCTTTGTTTTGATATGTATTAAATAATGAGGCAAAGCATCGCCTGTGTCTGTGTGTCAGGTGCGTGAGGTGAAGAAGTCCGTGCGTGACAGCGAGGCTGGGATTGAGAAGATGGCCGTGGCGCGCCACATCGGGGAGAAAGGCCACGTGATCACCAAACAGAAAAACACGCGCACCGGGGACCTGGAGGAGAACCACGACTACATCGAACTCGACGAAGGTAACGATAGAAACTGTCCAATCGATTCACATCAAATAAGCTCTGTTACGCATATTTTTACTTGTTTGGTTTTTTTTTAAATAAAAATGCAGCAATATCCTCTTTTTCCCACCAACTATCCGCCATCTTACCTTGACCTACATTTTCGCTGCACTTGTTTACATACCGACGCTCGCAGCGCCGCACCGTGGCATCTTTACAAACTAATGTGTAACCATAAAAACTCGTGCGTAATTATAAATAGTCCCAGGAGGACGCATGTCAGCTATCGCAGCCCCATGCTAGCTAATTTCTGGCTTGGAAAAAAATCTGGATTTTCAAATGAATAGCGATTTTTATGATTTGTAAATCCTACAATAATTTCTTAGAGATAAACAATTGCAATCAGCTCTATGGCTTCAAAAATTCTTGGATGAAATAATTTAAAAAAACAATAATCATTTGATAAGGACCAAGAGGTCGAAACAATGTCATGAATGATAAAATTTAGAAAATTACAATTTACTTTTGAACATTTTTGAAAATATTTTTGGAATAAATGCATCTGTACTAAGAAAAAAGTAGAAAATTAACATCAAAAACAATAAAAATCATGATTTTTATAAAAAAAAAATATATTTTTATTGACTTGGGATGACTTACTGATTTAAAGGGCCTCAAGAGCAAATGTTTCTAATGTTTGTTGAATTAAAAGAATTAGTATAAATGAGCATCAATCCTTCTACTTTAAAATTTCTTTAAAAATGTTAGTGTCACAATGCTTCATAATGAAATAATCAAAATCACTAATATTCCTTTTTTCGTATTTTAAGTGAAGTTAGTAAATCCTTCATATTGACCATTTATCTTAACAAAACTTATTAAATATCGTGTTGGTGTTGGTGTTTATTTTTCTTTTTATATGCTTATTTTATCCCAAAATATTAAAATATGTCCAGAATTTATTTAAATAAACGTTTTCGACCTAGGTCCTATTCATATTATAAAAAAAAATTACCATTGTTTTTTACTCTAAGTGAGAACAATAAACAATAAAAGTATTGGTCAATACTTTTACACCAATACTTTTATTGTTTATTGTTCTCACTTAGAGTAAAAACAATGGTAACAAATTTTTATTATATGAATAGGACCTACGTCAAAAACGTTTATTTAAATAAATTCTGGACATATTTTAATATTTTTGGATAAAATAAGCATATAAAAAAAAAAAACAAACACCAACACAATATGGCATATGCTAACCATCTTAAAAACATAAATAATGTGCTTAGGTGTTATTAAATATCATAATTTAGTCTGCAAAGGGCGTCATTTAATCACTAAAAGATTTTACAATAGATTTACTTCTTCCTTGTTTTCTGTTCTATTTTTGCTGCTTTATAAATCAAAAATAAAATGTAATTTATGTTGGTCCAAATAAATTAGATTTTATTTTTGATTTATAAAGCAGCAAAAATAGAACAGAAAACAAGGAAAATGCGACCACATGCTGCATACCATATGTCACAAATCTTGTTTAATAGATTTACTCAAATTAAACAGATCAAATAGTATTTTTCTTGGTAAAAGATTTTTCTGTATAATTTTCTTTCTAACTTCTCAAGTTTGAAATTTTGTTAAGCTTCCATACAATATGAAGTAATGTATCTGCTACATTAAAACCAACCAAAGAAAAAATTGAGGGGTCACAGATCATGGTAATTTGTTAACACATTTTGATATAAAATAATGGTAAGTTCTGTTACATAATATCTCTTTATAAAAGAAAAAAGCACAAAATCAGTAACTAAATATAAACCAGGATACACAATTTTATCCTACACCATCACACAGAGACCGACATTACTGTTTTTTCCCCGAGAGCTGGGGCATGTGAAAGCCTGAACAGAAATGTTAGGTGTTGGAATGAACTATTTTTGTTTTTGTTTTAGAATGTTCTCTTATGTTGTGTGAATTCACGATTGTTTTTTTTTTTTTTTAATATTATAAAATAAAATATAAAATAAAAAAATAAATAAAAAAAAATCAAAATTAAACAATTATGAATCCACGCGGCATAAAAGAACATTCTAAAACAAAATGAGACCAAGCGCTGTGTGGATGATTTAGGAATGACCTATGTATTGTTGTTTTTAACTACGACGAGGTGCAGCAATGACCTATGTATTTTTTCCCCCAGACGAGGCCGCTGACTTCCACCAGGAGTTCTCTGCTGCGCGCCGGGGGCGCCGTGTCTGTGGCCTGCGGCGCCTGTCTGGCTCCGCCCGCCGCCGCTCACGTCACCGCGCCGTCACCGCCACACAGCCGCGAGAACACACCGCCGACCGCGGAAACACGCGCCGCAGAGACCGCAGAGAGACGCGCAGGCACTAGGTCAGTCAGCAGGCAGGGAGTGGAGGGTGTTCATTAATTACATGTTATTGTCTGTCTATAAATAGCCAGCTGTGGTTCAGCGGCAACTGCATTTTACGGAAGTCCGCGGAAGTCTGTGACCTCAAAACTGATTACAGGGAATGTGACTCGTGTTGATTTAGCATTTGACACTCGCCCCTTGCTAGTGTAAATTTCTGTTGGCTAGTGGAAATTGAGAGTCACTCGCCACAGTCGGCGAGTACGATTACTTGATTCCAACACTTTAGTAACTTAGGATGGCTAGTTTGGATTGAACATGGCGAGTGTAAATTGAGAGTGACTCGCCACAGAAGGCGAGTGTTCTACTGAACGAGTCACATTCCCTGCAGGGTAGGATTTGACCACTGGATTGTAGGCACTAGACAGCAGGTACACAGCACACAGCAACGCGTTTATAGAGAGCACAGTGATTGTAGGATTTCATCGCGAGATTGGGGGTCAGGCGGTAAAATTTTGCATGCTGAGGTGCTATTGACACAAAGCGAGGGTAAATCAGACGTCAGCATGCTAAATTTCATGATGGACACGACAATCGAGTGGTCAAATACAATTCTTTCATGAAAAAAATCCACACTAAATCATTGCCTGCTTCGTTTTTATCTTTAAGAAATAAAATCAATTAGAATGCGTTATTGGCGGTGATTCATGCACAGAGTGATAGAATGGTCGTTTGGTCGTCCAAAGCGACTCGCGTTTTGTCCAAATGACCCAGACTTCTACGCAAGTCGTCCGTACGGATGACTCACAGTTTAGGGACGTATGATCATCAATATTTGATGGAAATGATTTGCTTTCTTCTTTTCATTCACGTTTCAATGATGGCATCTCCATTTTGTTTATTTACAGCGCATCGCATGACCAGTATCTGGTGTACAAATCGCACCAGCAATAAAAATAAAGAAATATTTGAAATATAAAATATACGTTTTTATTAAAGATTTATTTATCATGACAATGCTGAATTTGTTAGTAACACGAATCTGTATTTTATTTTGAAATCAAACCTCTATAACTATGTCTCCAAGTGCATAAAAAATTTGTGTTTTTCTATTTTGTGCGGCCCGTTGTAAAATGGCGCCGGTAAACTGCAAACTAATGATGTGAAGTGAAACTTCTTGATATTCTCTCAAAATATTAAAGTAAGATTAAGATAACTTGTCTGCGATGATTCCTCATGCGGTTTTACATAAGGTTATCTAGTTTTATTTAGGATGACATTGGTGTTATACCCCAAAAGAATGCCTTGTGTGTTGAAGCTTTTGGCAGCCAAAAACGTGAAATGATACGGCCGGTTTAGGCCGTTAGCTCTTGGAGTCTGTATTGATATAATTAGTGTTGTTTTTTATAGAATTTTATTGTATGATAAATGTATGCAAAAACACATAAACACCTATATCACCCATATTTTTGTGGACACCTCAGAGAATATCAGCCGGACCAGCTACGTTTTGTGGTAGGTCGTCCAGACGGGATCACTGTGCTCTCTGATTTGTGGCATTCGATAGACGCCCACTAAATCAACTATATTGGGCAGGCCACTTTTTTACATGGAACTTTGAAATGTAATTTCTATGTTGATAAATAAGATAATTGATTTTGCGATAAATCCATTGAAACTCACTGTCTTCACTATCTTCTGAGACTTCTCTTTCTGACACCAGATGGCAGCACATGATATTGAAAATGTCCGAAAATATCAACAAACAGTGAGTTTCAATGGATTTATGGCAAAATCAATAATCTTATTTATATGAAAAGAAATCCAAGGATTTTATTTACTAATTTAGATATTGTTTTTGAAAATATGTGTTTCAATAATTATTTTTAAGTACATGTATTACATGATATTTTGACGTATTGAGTTTTGCTTTCTATTCACACTTGTTACAGATTATGTATTTTTTTTACTTTCAGTTATGAAAATGAAAATGGATTTGCTACCTAAAACCACGACTGGCATCGAATAATCAAAACTTGACTTTGAAAAGAACTGATGACTTAATTCATGTTGACGATTTGGATATTAAAATAGAACATTTTACTTTGTTTAAAAATATATCTTTATAAATTTTTGAAGTCAAAGCTTATTTTACTCCTGAACAGCAAGCTTTTTTGCATATTAGAATAATAAGCATTCATTATGTATACAAGACTTTTCACTGTTTTATTTTACTGTAAATACAGGTTTGCTCGATATATTAGTTTTTTGTGATAAATGTTTTTATGTAAAAATAGAAGAATGATATTATTTTAATTTTTTTTTGACTTCCTAATTTTTTGATTGATAATCACTATTTTTGTATGCGGGTTTATCTCTGTATTCCTGAGGCAGGTGTCAATACATGTAGCTACTAATATGCAAAATGTGCGAGCAAACAGTTTCTGTAAAATCATAAGAACAGTCCAGTATTGAAAAAAGGAATCCCGCGTCGACTGATGCAGTAGACAAACATTTAATTTTCCTGGCGCGATATCTGTGATTTGTACATAGGTAGAGATCTATTTTTAGATCTGCGTGTAACATTCTCTCTACCTCGCAAATTTGTTCACGGTTCTTGTTTTCACATTTGACATTTGAGTATTCTTCATGTGCGATTAGTTGTATTTTTATTATTGCACATGATCTGTATAATCCTGTGCATATCTTTTAAGAGTTGAGCAAAGGCTTTATCATGTATGTAACGGTTCTGGCTCCAATATTTTACAAATTTGTGACGTAGAGAAATCTTCCACTAGCCTCGCCTCACTGGATAAGTACGCTCTGAAGGACGATATTGTACTCACACACCTGGTCACTGATTGTGGGCTCATTGTGTCTTGTGACCCGGCCGCAAAAAAAAATTCTTAGTTATAATTGTAATATTTTCGTTTTCTCCATAGTTATTATTGCCGTAAATATAAATGCAAACAACTTGGAGTGACAGGAGTTTCTATTTCTGCAGCCGAAGGACGTTGTGGAAAATTAAGGTCTTTTAAATTTGGCCGTGTAAACTCTACCAAGTTTATCTCTGAAGTTCACCACATTGTGTAGTTTGTGAGAGTTGAGTGTTTTACATTTGTCAGCTCAGGACAGTTATAGCATCGTAATGAATGAAATTAGTTTTCCGGTGGAGGACCATTGTGAATTGTAAATAAACGTATCTCAGTTGTTCATCGTTCAATGTTTTAGTTCAGTTGGGATTTATACACGTCTGTATTTTAGAATAATTAAGGTGTTGTTTTATTAGGTGTCCATGAATTTGGTTTTCTAGAACACTACAATAGTCTGATAAAGTAATTATTATTTGGTTAAAACTCTGTAGTTAAGGAGGATTTGAAAAGAAATTGTACAAATTTTGAAGCTATGAGAATAGCTTCCACAATTCAGCATTTATATACAGGTTTTTGCCTGTTTTGGTTCATGTGACATTAGTGGCAATTAGTGCCCGTTTGTGTTGGAAGAAAACAGAAAAAGATGACGGCTAAAAAAACATGGTTTCTGATGGCCACATTTTGAATGCTTCACTTTGAGCTGTTGAATGGTTGATGTAGAGTTGTAAATGACGAGATTTATGTTGTGCGTGAATTTCCCTGGGTCGGCATTTTTGGTTTGCATTCGAAACAATGTGAAATGCTCAATTTTCTCCTGGCATCTTTTAAAAAATTGTTACATTTAAATCAAACATTGTATGAAGGAAAAAACAAACAATCCTATCGTAAATCTGTAGAGCATTAATTGAACAAGTAATATTTGATTAGGATCATTGACAATGATTAGATTTTATTTATGATAGACATGAAAGATTGCACTTTGTGAGATAAACATGTACCAATGCTGTGTAAAGGGTGATTGTGTGTAAATAATAAAGATGCGAATGTTATTGTCCTGTTGTTACGTCCTAACATCAATGTACTGACATCCTCCTATTTTCAGTGGTTGCATGGATCTCCTTATTTTGACAGTATGGTTGTGGTGGATGATGTAGATTCTGTCACACTCCGCTAGAATGGATCGATGATCTGCACCCCAAAAAATATCACGTGTGACATAATCGGAGAGTCTATACAGTTTTTTGTCACATCATTTGTTAAAACATTACTTAAGCATATGATATGAAATAATATTTTATATATTAATGAGGTATATAAATCCTAATATTGAGTGGCAATTCAACTGTGTTTTAATAATGCCACATTTGAATACCAATTCTCACCATACGCATGAAAAAAATAATGATGATATTTAATTAAAATCCGCGAGAGTAGTATTTAGTCTGTCAAGATGACTAAATATAGTAACCACGCACATGTAAATGTGATGCCTTGTTCTGTGATTCCATTTTTACTTCAGTCAAAATACAAAGCAACAAATAAAGGTATAAAATGTATTTTAAATATATAATCATAATGTAAAAGCAATATTTTAATCAACAACGACTAGATGAGATGTGGATATTTTTTAGTCTGTTTCGTAGCCAGGGTCAGTTTATCACACCTTGTCTCATTTTCTTATGACGATAGATCACAGCAGCTGAAAATAGACAAAATGGAAAATTTATGCTCAAGGAAATTAGTGACATTAACATTCATGGATCTCACTTTTTCACCAGCATGTATGTAGTGAGAACATACTTATTAATTTCATATGATGATTACATTGTATTTTTTTTTAGTCTTCTGATGTCGATAAAACATATTTAAAATACTTTAGATCTAATTAGAATTCAATATAAATATCATTAAGAAAAACCTGGATTTTACTTTGATATTAACCACACTATAAATTTATATTTTGTGGAATTTCATGTTGTTATCAGCAAAATCTCTTTAGAGTCCAATGATGTCTCATTAAAAATACCAGTAATTGTCACAGGTTGGGATGTATTTTCTTTTTCTATTTTGATTTTACCACAAATTAACATCACACTTTAGTCCTATTAAAAATATCATAGTCAAATTGGAAACCTCTTTTGGAGTCATAAGTCTAATGACTTAATTACATATAATATATACCCAAGTCCATTAAGTCATAAATCATTTCATAACTGTTAATGTTGTTTGTAGTTGTTTCTTGCAGTATTTTACAAGAATGAAAACAGACATGAATTATACACTACAAAATTAAGTATGGTACAAATCATTTAATTAGTACAAAAAATGGAAACTCCCACATAGTGTACTTTTGTTTTGAAATATCAGATTGTAGAGATGAGGCAATTATCTCGAGAAATATTGAATGTGTTTGCATGAGATTCAGTATATATGTAGAAACCTGTCCTGATATCTGAAAGTGTCATGGAGATCTAACAAATATTTCATATTCTGTAAAACTTGTGGCTATTAAATTTTGATGTTATTACCCCTAAATTATTTTCAGCTTTTTAATTTTGCGGTCCCTGAAAAAAAATGCCATTGTTTTACGAGAACACTAAACCATCAAATTCGCGTATTAAGTAGTGTGCAAATGTTTCCACTTTTACAGTAGTTTATTGTATTTTACTATAATATAGGACTATATTGTAAACCATAGGAAATCCTTGTCCGATCCTTATAAAACTATCACAGATAGCAGATGAGGTTTCTCGATGCATCTGCCAAGATTTCATTCAAGTCCATGCAATACTTTGGAGATAACCCCCAATTCTCACTTTCTTCATTATCTGAAAACAATTACTGTACCTAAATATACAGTTTATTACGTTAAACTAATGGATATTTATTTACTGACAACTTGTTAGCTTTCACGCATACATAAGGGCTTCATCAGACTGTCACTATCAAACATACTAGTATAGTCCTGTACTGTTATTCAGACTAGTAGATTTGATATTGACTGTCCGATGAAGTCCTATGTATGGGTGAAAAGTTTTCTGTAGATAAATACCCATTGGTTCAAAGTAATAAACATTATAAATTATGTGTGTATTATATAGCAGGAGGGATGAGTCTATAACATCAACTGCCGTACCTATTATGACGAGGATGATCACTCCGCCCACTCCCCCGACCACGCCCCCTACAATCTCCCCCGTGTCATCATCATCATCGCCGTCATCGCCATCACTGCTACCAGCTTCTTCAGTGGATTCTACAATTCAAGTCAAATAAACTTTGACCACAATGACCAGTCATTCATATGAAAAATTGTGACTGGGGACATCTTGCCACAGCAAGGTATCATCTATCAAATGTTATAGATAGCTGTATGATGACCACCTTCTCAGGGGAAGATGGGACGGGCGTGCCTTGGACAGGTTGAAAACGGCACCCACCAATATACATTTTTTTGAGAAAAAGTGACCCACAATTTACCAATATCTGAGAAAATGTGACCCACCAATATACCAATACCCGAGAAAAGGTGACACACCAATATATCAAACTCATGTTCTTGTACATGTAGAAATCAAGTATGAATATAATGAATATCAATGTTTTTTTATCCTGATAAATATACCAAAAATGTGAAAAAAAGACCCAGAATATACAAAAAATGTAAAAAAGACACACGGCAAGATACCAAAAATGTGAAAAAAGACATCCAGTTTCGAGGCACGTCTGTACTAAATGCGATAGTGTGAGCCCCCCCCCCCCCCCCACCCGACAGGTGTCTGTACAAGATGTTCTGATTTGATAGTCGATCAAGGTTCTAGAGTGATAGGACCTCCTGGTTCTGTCTGATAGTATGCAAAGTTGCATGCTTATGCTGCGTTCGTGTGTTTCTTCTGTACTCATAAAGATACGAGCATCCCATATGGAAATATTCACTCAACGGACATTCCCAGTGGAAAATCATGGTGTTAACCAATCAGAAGCCCACAACAAATACATACGACTGGGAGTGCCCGTTGGAGTGAATTTACCATATGCGAAGCTCATATTTCAGGTTCTGAAAAAGCACAGGGACGCACCATTATCCTTGGTTTTATTTGAATGTGCTTTCCACAACAATCACGCCAATATCCATGATGGGATTTTGTTTCAACTTTTTCACAATAGATCCATAATCACCGGACGCAAGAGAAGAGAGTAGAAATGTTTATTTCAGATTAAGTCCATAGAAAAATAAAATACAAAAATATACATATATACTTAAATAAAACTGTGCATAAAATAATGAAATAGCACAACAAATCACATATTGTATATATGTTTTTCTATGTAACTGATGTTTTTTGTTATGCTATTATTATGCTATGTTATCATTTAATTACTTTATTACTTTATGATAATCATGCCATAATCCCCCTGTGGATAAGTGCAATACTGTAAAACTAGAAATGTTTGCACACGATTTAATTTGCGAATTTCGTGGGTAGGTACAAAATTAAATAGTCAGCAAAGATCAATAGCCTATGTAAAGTAAGTCCAGGATGGACCAAAATCCCCAAAATCCCAAAATTAAAGTCACAAAATAATTTATAGATGAAAATCGCAAAATGTAATAGCCATGAGATATTCTAGTTTTACAGTAGACTAAGTGACTGTACCTGGAGGTTTGGGTGCCGCGACGCCGCCGCCGCCGTCGCCGCGCGCTGTGCACAACGTGAAATCGTATTCAGTATGCATTTTCCCAACAATGAAATACAAACACAATTTGATCTTTCAGTATATTCCATTCCAACACCCCCCCCCGCCTTGCTCCCATCCCCGTGACATAGAACTGATTTGTCTTCGCCAACGTTGTTACCCCCCCCCCCCCACCTTAAAAAAATTTGAATGTCAAAACGTTACCCATCGATATACTAAGTTAGCATAAAAAGTGACCCATCTCTATACCTATTGAATTATACAATTCAGAGTCAACCATAATGAAACTTACACTAACAATATCTGTACATCTAATTTCAAATCCATAGCTGTACCAAAAATCACAAATTTTAGACCCATAGTTATACATGTATACATATACTAATAATATACTATACATCATATTTTTAGCCAAAATATAGCAAATTTTATAGATAGATGTGTAAAGACCATAATCAATTGTACAGGGGGGCGCATGAGATAAAAAAATATGCGACAAAAAAATTTAAATTGAATGCCCTCCCTATATGAACATTAAACTGAGCCCTCCCCCCCCCTTCCCCCGCTAAAATATGCACAATGACATAATTTGTGTTATGAAAATTGGACAGATCCCTGAAAACTGTTTAAAGTGTATTACAATGAATCATTCACTGCCAATGGTCAATGAATACATATTTAGCAATCTATTTGACTTGTTGACATTATAATAAATCCAAAAGCATGAATAAAAAAGCATGAATATTGCAGGAATGCATCAATATGCGACAAAAGTGCATAAACCATTACCTTTTCAGTTTGAGAATCAGTGCCCTCCCTCTCACTTTGAATTAAAATTGACCAAAGAAAATTGAAACAGCTCTCCGCCCTTAAGAAAAAAAAATCCTGAACCATTTTAGCCAATTAATAAGTCGAGTCCCTATTGACCACCTTCTCAGGGCTATTTTGATGATCATACATATACAATGTTTATGTACTAGTACTAGCTGTACTAAGATCAGAGTTGTGCCTAAGAACAATTTGCACTCAAGTCGAGTCCAAGTACTTTGCATGTGTACTTGAGTCAAAGTACAAGTACATTGATGCTTTTTCCAATATACTTGAGTCCAAATACAAGTACTTTGATGATTGATTGAATGTCCAACAGAATGCAACATAAACCCTCTAATGCGTAGGGCACAAGGTCAGTCTACTGTCTGTCTCCGACCAAAATCTTATACAGACCGCAACGATCAGTGAGTTGGTGGCCGCAGAAGATGCTTGGCTTGCCAAACTTCTGCAACCAATGTCAGCAATGATCTGACCATAATGTAGGCAGTGCAGTGACCTTACGTCAAGTGTGCCATATATGCAAATGATTTAGCCGCACGTTGCCGGCACAGACACAGTACTGGCGCAGTGCGTTCCCTGTACCATGAACGTACGGATGCCGTGCTTTAGGAATCACACAGTGTGTACAATGTAAGTTATATGAGATTATGACCCACGTTCGATGCATGTTGATCCCACGGCCACCTCAATGAAATGATTTTGACTGCCCAGGGCTCTACAATAACTTTTTCACTTGCCCGAACAACAAACAATATTGGCCACTGTTCAGTTCTGTATCTGTATGATATTCCGCAAATTCCAACTAGAGCGTGATGTCACTTCCGCGCTATGTCCATTTTGGAAGTTGCCGAATATCATGCAGTTACAGAACTGAACAGTGACCCATATTGTTTGTTGCTATTAATGTTTACAAACCATGCGTTTACTGCGAATTTAAGTTCGGGCAAGTGGAAAATGTCAGCTACTTTCCCGAAGGGCAAGTGGTGGAAAAAGTTATTGCAGAGCCCGGGAGAATAAAAGAGGTTTGTGATGATACATTAATGATACATTTTTTGGAAAATTGTCTAATAGAAGAGTAGAGAATCCGTATCATTTGCAAGGAGATATATCAATGAAACTGTGTACTTGATGTTGTACTTTGGGGTTGTACTTGAGTCCAAGTCCATGTACAGCAAATTTCTGTACTTGCAAGTCCTGTACTTAGGCACAACTCTAAAATCACTAAAAATGACTAAAATCACAAAATTTAGACCCATCAACATACCTGGAATGTCTTTTAAAGTGACCCATAGAAATGGCACACCCGTACCGCCCGCCATACAGGACACCGGGTTCCCCCCCCCAGCCAGTCTAACCTACACAGTCCGGGACGTCCGCCGGCTCCCACTCGCCGGCCGCGCCGCACTCCGCCTGCTGCACGTGGCGCGGGTGGAGCACGTACGGCGGACGGCAGCTACAGCGGCGGGCGCAGGGCAGGGCAGGGTTATTGTGGAATAGAATAGAAGATAACAGGGCAGGGTTATTGTGGAATAGAATAGAAGAGAAGAGAGCAGATCGGAATAAAAATAGAATAGAAACGTGTTTTTTTCCAGATCGATTCCACAGAAAAACATAGTACTATCAAGACTTCTGGCCTGTGTGGTTAAGCGGGTTCAATCTGATCTTACAAATAGTACTGAAATTACTCTTCCGTTAAATTAATGTTTATAATGTTTTATGGATTTATTTTCATTGAATAATTTACCATTGGAATACGAAACCAAAAACAGTGTAAACAGAAGTATGTCTCGCCCTGCACGTGCTTGTGTTTATACCTGTACTGGATGACGTCACCGGGCACGTGGTCGCCGCGGGTGGCGTGTTGCACGACCAGGTGGCGCTTGGTGGGCAGCTCGCACACCGGCACTGGACAGGAAAACCTCTATTGAGACCACCTCTCTATTGAGACCACCTCTCTATTGAGACCACTCTCTATTGAGACCACCTCTCTATTGAGACCACCTCTCTATTGAGACCACCTCTGAGACTACCTCTCTATTGAGACCACCTCTCTATTGAGACCACCTCTCAGTGTTACCACCTCTCTATTGAGGACCACTGTAGTTAACACGATTTATTGAGACTGTATTCATTGCATGATTTTGCGCATGAATACTTCAGTTTGTTCGACGTAACTGATTTTTATTGTATTGTTAAGTTGTAATCCTCATGCACTGTTCATGATTTATGTTGATGACTGTACATTGCACAAGCTCTATTTAAAATTTGTGACCACCTCTCTATTAACATAAGGACCACCTCTCTATTGAGACCACCTCTCTGTTGAGACCACCTCTCTATTGAGACCACCTCTCTATTGAGACCACCTCTCTATTGAGACCACCTCTATCATAGGGCCGCTTTTTGCAGTGCTAATCCTTCATAAAACTACCAAAATGAAGCTCTGTATGGGGACCACCTCTGTATTGAGACCTCCTAATACTGGTCCCAAAGTTGGTCCTAATATCCATCATTATGTTTATGAACAACTGTATATATATATTTTCCCCAAATTTGCTCGTGAATTCAATTTTACTCTCACTGTTCTTGCAAGCAAGCAACGGGCTGCTTGAGATGATGGTATCATTCTGATCTCACCACCTTGGGGTCGTGAGTTGATATAGTCAAATGGAAGCTGTGTCTTCAGCTATGTCAATACAGTGGTAGGAGCTTGCTTGGCAGAACAGTGAGAGTAAAATATCATCATGTTATGCTATGTTAAGCTATGTTATGAGCAGTACGCACGTATACACGTGGGCGGCGCTGGCTGCCACGCGCCCTCCCCGCCGCACGTCACGCTCTCCCCGCCGCCGCGCAGCACGTAGCCGGCGTTGCACTCGAACGTGACGCGGGCGCCCACCGTGGCGTCGCGCCCCGCGGACGCCGGGAAGAACTGGCCGTTGTCCACGGGCGCCAGGTCGGGGCAGTACACGGCTGTGGGAGGAGATCAGGGAACGCTCAACTAACGTGTCACACGTTCTATGACGTGGAACGTTCCACGATAATGTTTATCACTTTTGATGGAAATTCATTTATCCTGAATATAACATATATAAGTTTCACAATAGTTTTTAGACAAGGATAATACTCAGTTCATACACTAAGCTTTCAATAGCATCCGCCATCTTGTTCACAGTGAACAAGATGGCGGATATGTATCTAAGTGTATGTTCTGTCATGTCTAATTCAATTTGACTCAAATGTTTATCACGTTGAAGTTTCACACAACAATGTTTCACACGTTTTATCACGTGGTGTAACGTTTCACAGGACAAGTTTCACACATTCTGTTACGTGGAAAGCTCCACGTGACAACGTTTCACTGGTTCTGCCATGTGGAAAGATCAGGTGCCATCCACGCAACAGAATCCTGTTCTAGCTGGGGAGTTCAGGGCTTGGGCAGCTACCTCATCGCTTCACGACGGCACATTCAGGGGTGTAACTAGTATGAGGCGGTCTTCGGTTTTCACTTCGCCCCAACGTTTTTTTGCAAAGATTTTTATGACAGTCTATTTTAGATTAGATTGTAACATGTATACAAATTAATGTTATGGGCGTTTTTATGGAAATAGCACATCATCATAATCTTATTTGTATCTATCAGGGTATATTTATATATATATATAAAAAACGTATATATATTCCATCATTATATATATATCATATGTTCTATTTGAACAGTTTCTATATATATATATAGTGATGTATCTATGTATATACTAAAATTATATATTTCGAGGCGGCAGCTCAAATATATATATAACGTGCATCTGCTCATATGGGCTATAATATATGTCAATGTATCAAATATATATTTGTAAAGCATATATATTCACAAACGTATGGACATTCACCTGTGCTGTTCCTGGGAGGTGCCCAAAACTGCCACTCAGTACGTATGATAACTGTTACTGTGCCTTTCATTACAAATTCTACTGACAATATGGGATGGGCATCAAAAGTTCATATCCCGTGTATATACATTGTTCTAGCTGGGGATTCATGGGGGGCGCAGTACCTCATCGCTTCACATGAAAAATATTTAATAGTTGAACCTTTTATGAATGCAAATGTGGATATGCCCATCAATCTACAATCGCCATGTTTCACGTTTTTCAACTTCGCATTTCGGCAAAGCTAAAAAGTTCACCCCACCGTTTTCGAAGGTCTAGCTACGCCCCTGACATTGGCAGCATAATCTATGTCTATTGTTGTATCACGTGGTTTACATAAGGTACTCATTACCTATTTACAAAGCATATGACAAAGATATACACAAACGTATGCACATTCTCCTGTGTCTGTGGTTACTGCTGTGGCAACCATAAGAGCAGTGCGTAGGGTGTGATAACTGTACGAATTGTGAAAAATTAATACAGCATTCTACTAAGACAATATGGGGTGGGAAAAGTTCACTAAAACTACCCGTGTACATACATTGTTATTTGGATCAGCTTAGTGGGCGACCACACACCAGAGTCTGCTTCCAATAGACGTTACATGGTTTTAATTTGTAGCAGACCTTTTATAGAATGCACATGTCGCCGTTTTCCATTCTGCGGCACCTGCCATGGCAGATCCAACACGAGCATGGTAGAGGTGGATTTCATGTATCAAACACTGAATCACGGCTTTGCATCAAAATTTAACATTTTGATAATTGTGTAACAAAATCGAATATTTTAGTTGATGTTTGCTTATTTACATACTTGAACTTTAAACGTGTCTCGCGGTTAACATTGTACAGCGATAGTTATCATAGTACTATTTCTATTAATCAGGCCGAGACCACTCTGTATCCCTGTAATGTCAATTAAGATCAGGATTTCTTCAGTATTTTACGTTATTCGTTACACAGTTACGCCCACAGCAGTGTGCGATCTCTTTGAAGTTCGGCCTTTTCCTGAAAGTGGCAGGTGCGCTCGGTTTGTTATCTCTCGCAAAATGCACATTTTAGCCTATAGAGTTTGTTCCCATATACACCATTTCCTGTATAATAATATTAGAGTACTATCGTAGCACCATTTCAACCAGCAGCAGGAGGAAATGATAGAAATTAATCAATGTTTGTGTGAAAAATACCCACAATGCATTGTAAAAGTCACGTGATTGTTTTTTGTGTCTAAACTCTAAACAAACAAATCATAGATATGCGTACTGCTGTGTACTGCAAATCCACTGACGGTTACAGGTGGGCGTGTCGTAGGTCCACGTGCCGTCCACCTGGCAGTAGTTGCGGTCGCGGCCGGCGAGCGCGTAGCCGTAGTCGCACGTGTAGGTGACGGAGGCGGCGTCCCGTCCCGGCAGCTCCACCCGGCCGTTCTCCGGGGCAGCGGCCGCCGCGCAGCGCACAGCGTCAGACGCAGCCGCGCCGCCTGGGGGACAGTAACACAACACTACAGAAACCTCTAAATGTAAATGTGGTGGTTTATAGTCCTGATCCCAGTATGGCTCTCATGACTTTACAATTTACACCAGGTCATTCGCACACTTAGTGATCGTATACTTGCATCGGCAGCACAATCAGAAACCGGTTTCATACACACAAGCGCTCACTCACTTTTTCATTTTGATTTGTACCTAAATAATTAAAATAAATTTAAACAACCTGCAGGGGTAAGTTAAACAACACCTACCACCAGACCTGACCGGGAATTGAACCCACGACCTTCTAGTCACGAATCCAACTACCTAACCACTCGGCCACGGAAGCACTCTAGCATTATTATTCTTCTTCATTTCAGACGTAAAGTCCATATCACAGATTGTTACATAATAAATAAAACAGACACAAGAAATAAAACTAAACTTAAACAGTCTCACACGTACATAAAACCATATGTCTTATTTACTTAAAACGTATAAATTAGCTTCTTCTATATCTTTGATTAAAGTGAGTTAAAAGGAGCGCCTGGGCAAGGCAATAAAACAAAATTACATTGTACTTTTGTTCATTCTAAGTCAACAATTTGCCCACTGAAGTAAAACTTAAGAATTTTCATATATTGCATGGTAAGAAGAAAGACTGTATATATTTAATATGAGACCACATGCACTTTACCGTATAAACTCGATATTAGATGGATACGACTACAGAAGAACCTCCAAATAAGACCAACTCTCCGCTATTGAGACCACCTCTATAATAGGACCATTTTTCATAGTCCCAAACCTTCATAAAGCTACCAGAATGAACCTCTGTATAGAGACCACCTCCTCTCTATGGAGACCATCTTACACTGATCCCAAAGGTGGTCATAATGGAGAGGTTCTACTGTACGTTTATTCATTCTAAGTCAACATTTTGCCCAGTGAAGTAACCTCACTCTGAGTGTCAGATGTCAACAGCTTGACCTCTGAAATGTTTCATCAGTGAGCAAGAATAAATGTAAAGGTGGTGGTTTATGGTCCTGTTCCTAGTCTGGCGTAGTAAGTACGGACTTGCTCCGAAACGGGGTGTCTTTTTTCATATTTTTGGTATATTGATGGGTGCCATTTTTAACCTGTCCGTGGCACGTCCGTATCCATTTCTGACCCCCCCCCCCCCGCCCGTGGTAAGCTATAATGAGGCCACGTCACATCTATCCACACATTCATTCTCTTAAACTATACATGCTATTCTTGCTGAATGAACACCAAAGCTCTAAAATAGATTGACACTTGCAATAGTAAATTCCTTCAATATAACACGTTGATATTGGTTCGGTGTTTTAACTTTCAATTGCTTACAGTTTATTACCCTTTAAAAGTAGTGCGTATGAATCCTATGAAACGGGCGGGGCTAGAGTAGAATTATGGCAATGAAACACGCACATTACTACAGTCCTATTTCCTTATTTGGACGATGTGCTGTAATAAATCAGACACTCGTAGTTGACTGATAAAGCCAGATTGGAATGTGAGATTCCACTTGATAAAAACAATGCACATTAACATGTTTTGAACCGACCGTTTTATCATTACACATTTTCCTGTATATTTTAAACCACGTTACATCTTTACAAACGTCTATTAGCTCCTATTATCTGGTAATTTCTTCACCAGAAAGCGCAATTAGTAAAAATAAATGAAGCACTAGTATTGAAAAGACAAAATAGGATTTTAACCCATCCTCTTCTTTTTCAGGTTAGACTGCGCAAGTTATTGAACCATGGAAATATTTGTGAAAATGCTGTTGGCAGTGCACCGGTAAGCGCAAAAGCAGCCTAAAAGCCTAAACACCCTAAAACAGCCTAAACACAGTAAGCGCCAAACCCAGTGAGCGCACCACGCCAACGGTGACGTCACCATGAGTAAGCTTCACTTACGTCCGACGTGAAAATCCACAACAAACCACAACACGTAACACGTCCAGCGTCTCACCTGCGAGCAGCGCGGTCCACACCAACAGCACACACGGCAGCATGGTTATACGTCCTCCAGCGAGCAGGCACTGCACTGATCCGTGTGTCTGCTGCCGGCGGCGCGACCTTTGCCCGGGCGGGCGCAGCTGGCAGCGGTCTGAGTCCTCCCGGCCACTGTACTGCTGCCAGCGGCCGCACTGAAGCGGTCGTGCTGGCGATGACTGCCACATTCCCAGCCTTCGCCCATCCTCTTCTATTGCTGGCCTATTATACATCATCCACATTGCAAGTTATTAAATCATGGCAATATTGTGACTCCCGTCGCCGGCTTTCACGTCTTGATCACTCACACTGCCGCCCTTACAAGTCCGTGTTCATATCAACTTTATTATCATAGTCAGATCCAGAGGGGGGCGGGGCGGGGGCACAGGGGGTGCGCATCCCCCTTTTCCACCAAAATACTTCATTTTCACAGAGTTTTTCATGAAATCCTGCGCCCTTTCCTTACGTGCGCCTCTTCCCCCTTTCAAAAACCTGGATCTTCCTATGATTATACTGCGTGAGAAATGACGACATGTGAATCTGGGGGCGGACTCTCACTGTGAGAGGATAAGTTCATTTTGGACATACATAGTGAATTATAAACATACACAGTACACACGGTGCTGTATTAGATATCTCACTATAAAACATGATCATGTTGGAAATAAAAGTAGGAAGAGTTTGAAAAACAACTGTCTGGAATATTATCACATAGGCCTACTGTAAACATATTATCTAGGTTAGGAATGGATTTTCTCAACAAGACATCTACACAACCACCCCTGTTATTCGCATACAATTGTGAAATAGTAAATCTCTCTGGTATGCCCAACACATATGTAAACGTTGCCATAACTCGTGCTGCCAAATACGACAGACTGGGAGCTGTTCACTGCTTCCATTACTCTGTGTTTTGTCATTGTGGAGAATATCCGCAGTACAGTGGAACCTTCTACAAACTGACCACCTCTGTAGTAAGACCTGTGTCCACTTGATTCTTGTTATGTGGTATAAAGCAGTGGGTCTCATCATTCAATTTTTAAAAAAGATATTTACCTATATTTCTAAAGAAAACAGTGGCTGTCGGTTTAAAGGTTATGAACAGCGATACAGGGTTTTATTACATGATTCAATTACTTTCAGGCATTCACCTGGTTTTCTTTAAAAAAAAAAAAAAAAAAAAAAAGAATAGTTCTAAATTCCAAATTTTAAGCATAGGCAGATCCAGGGCGTGGGGCGCAGGGGACGCGCCCCCCTTTCCTCACCAAAATACTTCATTTTCATAGGGTTTTTTAATGAAATCCCCTAAGTGCGCCACCCCCCACCTGTTCCTTACGTGCGCCCCCACCCCTTTTCTAAAAGAAAAAAACTGCATCTGTTAAGTATAATATTAGTCGGTTTCAAACCTTACATGTTCTTTTTCAACATTGAACAACATATGACAAATTAATACACCAACAATAAGATTACTAATGGGATACCAATGTGTGATTCTGCTCGCTGTGGGCGTTATCATTCTGTGCACGTCTAAGTCAAGCAAGTTACACACGGGAATTCGCTTATCAGTTTGACACGACCGTCTTTGGTTTAAAGTGTCAAATGCGCCGCTATCACAAGTACACGGGGATCATGACTTTGTTGCGTCTTTTAATACATGACCTGGTTTTATAAGTTGTAGATATTGTTGAAATATCGTCCTCGAGATCTCTGAAACCAGTGACCCCCACCCCCGCCATTCTAATGGCGAAGCTTCGGCCACCAAATCGACCGAAAGCTTCGAACATGAAAATTGGTGAAACTCTAAAGTCGTAACTGCTGTTTAAAAGCATGGTTTGTTCACAACGACACTTAGAAATCTTTAAATAAAACTTTTAACTTGGAACGATTTTTCTCGTTCAAATGTAGAATTTGTACCATTATCTTTAACGTGACCATATGTGTGCGTATTTACACACTCTAATTCACTGTTATCGTGCTCTAGCGACTTTACATTCACACCAGGTCATTGGTTTCCTTATCACATGGCATTGCTTTGTCCACTCCCTGGCGATCATACAGCACTTGCTAACACTGCGCATGGTTTTCCTTATTCACATTAGCGTTCACTCGTCTGACCTGTACCTATTTAACGTGTAGGTGCCACGGACCAGTATGCAACTGTTTAGGTATGAGTTTGCTCAACATCCACCACCATACTCAACCGGGAATGGAACCCACGACCACTGAAACACACAGCATGGAGAAGGCTGAAATCGCATGAACCCGGTGGCCGAACTCTTTTTCATGTTTGAAATACAATTTGCTTAATCCCAACACACGGGGATTACGGACTCGCTGGTTTCTGCTGAGTGGGGTCTTTACAGAGGTTCGTGGTGCTCTCTTAGCAATGGCAGATCCAGTTTTTTGAAAGGGGGGGCGGACTTCAAGTATTCGTGGGGTTTCGTAAGGTCTATCGATGGCGGACGAGTAAAACCCCATATGAAAATGAAGCATTTTGGTGAACAAAAAAAGGGGGGCTCCCCCTACACACACCCTGGATCTGCCTATACATAGAGAGATTCCCCTGCAGGCTGTATGCATGCGGCTGTGGTTGGCGATCCGCCAGCATATCGGATCCACTCGTGTCTGATCCACGCGGCCGCAGCAGCAGCGGCGGCGCTGTTACTGCTTGTAAACAGTGCTGGAGAGAATTGGCAACACTTGGCATAGTTTTGTTGGGAGCAAAACAGACTCGTGTACGTAACAGCGGCGGCGCTTCCGCTCGTTCTTGATGAGACAAATACAAAACGTTACTGCTGCAGTTTCCTTAAACCCGCTTTACACATAGGCGATCATATGCGAATCTGTGCAACGCATAAAAACGGTTTTGGCCAGGTTGTTTACATGGGCGTATTGAGGCGACGTTGAATGTATGCAATAAAAATTCATGGTGCGACGCTAAGCTGAGCCAAACGAAGTGTTACTTATATGTGCGAATGTTCTACGATCCGTAGACGTAGCATAACTATTTGTAACGAACCTAAACCAGCTAGTATATTCGTCAACTAATTTTGAACGTGTTCAAATTTTCCTGGCAAATTTGCTAGTTCGCCAGTGCACGTAGAGCTACGTGGGCGGAATTTGTGTAAAGCTTGAGATGGACGGAGGCGTATCTAATCTGTCCCAGACCTGTATACTGACGGGAGCTGGTGTGAGGGATGGGGGACAGAGGGATGGATGGGATGGGAAAAATCAAAGTTTCCTTAAGATGTTGTACGTTAGGTAGATAATCTATTGTCTACAATACCAATGGGAGATCCAGGCTTTTACAAAAGGGGGGAGGGGGGCACTTCAGGGATTTCATGGGTTTCGTATGCGCGATCGTTGGCGGATGTGTAAACCCTATGGAAATGAAGTGGTTTGTGTTTTGTTGTGAAAAGCTCTACTAACTGGTTGTTACAAGCACAGCAGCCATCCCTTGGGGGTGGTGTGGGGGGGGGGGGTCTGAGGGGGTGTAAGCAACTGTAAAGGTGGGGAGGCGCTTATACCCCCAGCCAACTGCATCAATTACAATGGCGCTCAACCACAGTGTGCGTGCGTGCGTGCGTCTGTTTGTTTGTTTGTTTGTGCATGTGTGTGTGTGTGTGTGTGTGTGTGTGTGTGTGTGTGTGTGTGTGTGTGTGTGTGTGTGTGTGTGTGTGTGTGTGTGTGTGTGTGTGTGTGTGTGTGTGTGTGTGTGTGTGTGTGTGTGTGTGTGTGTGTGTGTGTGTGTGTGTGTGTGTGTGTGTGTGTTCTGAGCAGGTGTCAGGGGTTGGGAGGCACTTATGCCCCCAACAACCTGGCGAGGTTATGTACACGCACGTACGACTGCCAAAAGTTAACACACCGGTGGGTGATTTGTGCAAATGTGAGCACCGTGCGGGGGTTGACCTTTAATTTGAACAGCAACGGTGTTCTATTTATTAACATACATTATACCAAAACAATGCATGGACTTTGTGTCTCATGATGTCCAAAGGAGACAGTCACATTTTTTACTGATAAGGCGTCCACATATAATCATAACTAGCCATTGGTGACATGTTATTGCGCATTTCGGCGGCATTCTGTGCACATCATTGGATATTATCGGCGGGTTTCTGTCAAACTGTCCCCATGAACGGATATCATCTGTGATTGCGGCCAACCTTCAAAGATAAGATGACCACATAAGATGACCAGTGTCCACCACCAGTGAGGGAGTCCCCAGTGCACGGTGAGTACATCACAACATGCCTCGGTCAGTAAACGTTAGACGTGAAAGCGTTCCTATAATACAGGTGTCCTTGAAAAGGGGCGTATTTGGTTATCTCTCCTATACAATCCTATTAATAAGTCTACCATTATGTGTATACATATCAAGAACAAAACGTCTGAATGGAAAAAATGTCTTGTTTGTCTGTCTGGATTTTAATATGGAATGATTGCGATACTAATTGCCAATTACGTAGTTTTTATAGTTGGAAATATTGTCACCTGAAAATTTTACAGGCACTGAGATAAAAAAAAATGATTGCGATATTAATCGCCTAATTACATAGTGCCCAGCTATAGCAAATACAAATGTTATTTTAGAAAACTGACATCCTTTAACAGAACTTTTAGAATTTTGTTTAATCAAATAGAAGAGCTTCTATTTTACATAATATGCACTGAACAATATTAATGCTTTCATTGTTAACATTAGTCTAGAGAACAGGAACGAGCCGGGATTGAGAGAGTTCTACTATGATCAAGACACCAGTTAAAGTCCACCAGAAATAGCGCATCCTTTACTATGTAATTCTAAAAATAGGATTGAAATGTGTGATAATATTTTGATTAAGACCTTTCAAGTTCAATGCTGTTTATTGAAAGGGAAAAAAAACGCGATTATACAATCTGTGATATGTGGTGTTATTCTATGATTTTATGCAGTTTTATTATCTATGTATTTACGTATTTTGTATATTTTACTTTTCTATGGAAATAATATGAAATTAACGGTTCTTTAGGGTTAAGATTTAGTGACACTACTACTTACTTTATACACGAAACTTAACTTTGCGGTCACCATCGCAGGACCTTCAACAGAAGTGACTCTTTCTGGATCTTGATGACGTCACATTGACACTTGTCTGACAGGTGGAATTCCCATCAGACAGCAGATGGAGGAGGGGGGGGGGATGCTCTTGCCTTGGTTGAGGTTGAGCTGTGGTTGGTGCTTGTAGATTTCTATTTCTACGATCTTCCTTCGGTATGTGTTGATCTCTCCTGATCTTAGCAGAGTGTTGGTGGAACAGGTGTCCTGTGCTGTTAGTGTGGATCTGGACAGCTGACTGAGAGGATTGAGGGCCCAAGTGGTCTATCAGGCGAGTTTAAAGGTTTACAGGATTCTGCCAGTTTCTCCTATGTATGATTCATTGCAGCTTGGACAAGAGATGTTATACACTATCCCACAGGTCGTCTGGAGATCATTCGTGTCTTTTGGGGCATACCAGTAGGTTTCGTATGGTATTAAAGGGCTTGTGGAATGAGGGAATGCCGTGGTTCTTCAGCACTCGTTGGATGGCTTCCGAAGCTCCTTTAATATACGGCAGTTTGACAGGGAACTTCCTTGATGTGGACTCACTCGGTTCAGTCGGTTCCTTGGTCTTCTTGGGCGGGATCTTGAAAGCCCATGGCTTATAGCCATTGATTCTAAGCACCTTCTTCACATGGCTGGTTTCTTTTCTGTGGTCTTCTTCATCTGCCACCAAATGCTCTGCTCTTCTCAATAGAGTTCGCACGACAGAGTTCACTAAATCTTAACCCTATGGATATTCCTACTACTAAAAACAGTCTACATAAAGGTATTAACGGTTCTTTTCTATCCTATACTACGTATAGTATAGTAATGCTGTACACTCTTTGATCGACCCAGTATTGAGTTTGCTCAGATCTTGGACGGTCTCTGGGCAGGAGGAGAATTGCACTGCATGCCATTACATGGAAATGGAAAGTTGCAGTTAAACGAGGTTTTGAGAGATACGCAGGGGTACAAGGGACACGGGGCTGTGAATTAAAGCGAGTTCAAAGGTCACTTGGAGCCTTGGACACCTGGCAGCATAAGGGTTATAGATGACAGTGTATACACGTGTACCGTATAAGGTTTAGTTTACAATCTTTTATCACGTAGTATTGAAGTGCTACTTTTAGAAAGCCAAAAACACGCTGTAGTGTTCGCCTTGAGCACTCAATGTTTTTCGTCTACAAATGTATTACTTTTCACATTGAATTCGCATGATTAAAACGTAGATCTGCCCATGCACATCTATTACTTTTTGCAAGCGACCGCCCTCTTGTTCAATGCACGATCTGCCCCCGTAATAGCTTCAAAATATCGGCCAAGCCTCTATGTATTTCAATGCGCTGCTGAAAACGCTGCTTATCACGGGTTTCAAGTGCAAAACTACAGTAACAATAACGAACGCCCTCATGAAGAGACCACCTCTGTGATAAGACATTTTCTTATATACAGTCCAAGGCGTTCATAAAGCGAGGACCGGGAACCATCATACAGAGACCACACATTGATGGCGACCACTTGAGACGAGTCACTTGAGTGGTCTTAACAGAGTCTCTATTGCATGGCAACACAAACGTATCACTTCGCATCAAACTATTCCTCCCAGTAAACATAGATTCAGGATGAAAGTTTAAAACAAGCTATATTTGTCTCTGCGAGTATGTTAGTTTTCAGATGATAATTGGAATGAGATAAATGCGCATGCACTTTGGGCTTGAAATTTAATTATCAAGTTATTGAAAATATCATAGTTATTAGATAATAGACAATGCTTAAATGTGTGGTGTGAAAGAGATGCTCATACGCTGATGATGCATGTGCAGAGGCAGATCCTGGAGGGGGTCGAGGGCAAGGTTTTTCCACCAAATACTTTTAATTTCCATGGGTTTTTGGCATATCCAATATTGATCTCTTCTATCAATCCCTCAAATGCACTTATTGATCGTAACTCTTTTCAAAAAGCCCGCGATAGGATGTACAAAAACACTGAACAAACATATTTAGGATCTGAGGACGAATATACGGGATTGTAAGGGCGGCGTGAATTCCAATATAGGAAGAACCTCCATTAACACCACACGGGTAACCACGCCAGTAGTCTCAATGGTGGTGATTTTAAGGTCTGGGACAATGGAAATGGTCTTATTATGGAGGTGGTCCAGTTATAAAAGTGTTCTTGATGTGGAGGTTCTACTGTATCTATCAATGTTTATGTACTTCTCTATAACGTGTTTTCAGGAGGCGGGTGGTTGTTGAGACAAATCATGGTCTGTTGTTGGGTGAGTGACTCTTCTCGTGTGGTTTCATATACAACACTTGCCAGGTTCTTAGTCATCATATTTTACTGGCCATGCTAAAATCTGGAGCGACATCCTTTAACAGAACTTTTAGAATTTTTGTTTAATCAAATAGACCGGCTTCTATTTTTACATAATATGCACTGAACAATATTAATGCTTTCATTGTTAACATTAGTCACCGAGTACAGGAACGAGCCGGGATTGAGAGAGTTCTACTATGATCAAGACACCAGTAAAAGTCCACCAAGCCGCGCGCATCCTTTACTATGTAATTCTAAAAATAGGATTGAAATGTGTGATAATATTTTGATTAAGACCTTTCAAGTTCAATGCTGTTTATTGAAAGGAAAAAAAACGCGATTATACAATCTGTGATATGTGGTGTTATTCTATGATTTTATGCAGTTTTATTATCTATGTATTTACGTATTTTGTATATTTTACTTTTCTATGGAAATAATATGAAATTAACGGTTCTTTAGGGTTAAGATTTAGTGACACTACTACTTACTTTATACACGAAACTTAACTTTGCGGTCACCATCGCAGGACCTTCAACAGAAGTGACTCTTTCTGGATCTTGATGACGTCACATTGGCGCTTCGTCTGACAGGTGGAATTCCCATCAGACAGCAGATGGAGGAGGGTCGGGGGGATGCTCTTGCCTTGGTTGAGGTTGAGCTGTGGTTGGGGCTTGTAGATTTCTATCTCCTCTACGATCTTCCTTCGGTATGTGTTGGTGGAACAGGTGTCCTGTGCCGTTAGTGTGGATCTGGACAGCTGACTGAGAGGATTTCGGGCCCAAGTGCTCTATCAGGCGAGTTTAAAGGTTTACAGGTTTCTGCCAGTTTCTCCTATGTATGATTCATTGCAGCTTGGACAAGAGATGTTATACACTATCCCACAGGTCGTCTGGAGATCATTCGTGTCTTTTGGGGCATACCAGTAGGTTTCGTATGGTATTAAAGGGCTTGTGGAATGAGGGAATGCCGTGGTTCTTCAGCACTCGTTGGATGGCTTCCGAAGCTCCTTTAATATACGGCAGTTTGACCGGGAACTTCCTTGATGTGGACTCACTCGGTTCAGTCGGTTCCTTGGTCTTCTTGGGCGGGATTTTGAAAGCCCATGGCTTATAGCCATTGACTCTAAGCACCGTCTTCACATGGCTGGTTTCCTTTCTGTGGTCCTCTTCATCTGCCACCAAATGCCCTGCTCTTCTCAATAGAGTTCGCACGACAGAGTTCACTAAATCTTAACCCTATGGATATTCCTACTACTAAAACAGTCTTCATAAAGGTATTAAGGTTCTTTTTCTATCTATACGGTATAGTATAGTAATGCTGTACACTCTTTGATCGACCCAGTTTTGAGTTTGCTCAGATCTGTCTCTGGGCAGGGAAAATTGCACTGCATGCCATTACATGGAAATGGAAAGTTGCAGTTGAACGAGGTTTTGAGAGATACGCAGGTGTACAAGAGACACGGGGCTGTGAATTACAGCGAGTTCAAAGGAGCCTTGGACAACTGGCAGCACAAGGGTTATAGATCACGTGTACCGTATAAGGTTTAGTTTGGAATCTTTTATCACGTAGTATTGAAGTGCTACTTCTAGAAAGCCAAAAACACGCTGTAGTTTTTCGTCTTGAGCACTCAATGTTTTTCGTCTACAAATGTATTACTTTTCACATTGAATTCGCATGGTTAATACATAGATCTGCCCATGCACATCTGTTACTTTTTGCAAGCGACCGCCCCCTTGTTGAATGTTTGATCTGCCCCCGTAATGGCGTGCTTCAACCAAACCTCTACATGTTTCACTGCGCTGCTGAAAACGCTGCTTATCACGGGTTTGAAGTGCAGTAAAATACAGGACAGTAAGGCCTCCAATAACGACCGCCTCAATGAAGAGACCACCTCTGTGATAAGACCATTTTCTTATACACAGTCTAAGGCTTTCA
>CM032667.1:59761069-59783680 GCA_019095985.1 Streblospio benedicti
CCAACAGAAATACCCTTGCTACTATCAAGTTTATTCAGCATCACATAATCGCTATATGGGCGGTTCATCTTTGCAAGAAAATGACAATTTAAAAACATACGTTTTATTTTTTCCCTAGTAAGATCTGTCATCGTATTCATCACTTTAACCAATGGCCTTTTTTTCGGCTCTCTCTTGGACTTCACAATTGAGACTGCTATCATGTGTTGGCCTGAGCTTTCATGATGTTTTATACTCTCCAGCCTGTTAGAAGTGCAACCTTTTTCTGAAGTAAAAATACTTTTTATCTTTGGGTCACTTTTAGAGGCCTCAACACATATGGTACACACCATAGACTTATCATCCCTTATCACAAGAAAGTCCTCCCTCCCCTTCATCCATTCATGTTTAGATGTTCTACATCTCCTCTGATTCTCATACTCGCGCTGTACAGCTAATCTTTCTTCTTTTGTCTGAACTTTTCTCTCATTATTTGCTTTTGCCCCAACCACCCAACACGAAATAGATTTTTGCTTGGACATAAGTGATAATGGTAATTAATTTAACTAGATAATTCGTAAAATATAAATTTAACATCGCATTGTTGCTACGGACGCTATCGAGCAGACGACTTTTGTGGATCAATATTGAAACCAAGCATTGCTAATACGACTAACGCTGCAAAACCGGTATTGATTTTAAGTACTTTTGCGTCGGGTTACTTAGTCTAACTGAAGCCTCGGTTTCGTTATTGCCAAAATGGCGATGACCAGAATGTTCATATAAAATACTAGTCCAATAGAAAAGATTAATATGTTGATTACTTAAAATAATTTCCAGGTCCTGGAGTAGAGATCAGCACACATTATTCAACATGTGGCAATAAGAGTTAGGACTAAATTTTATCCCAGCTGACTAGGATGGATTTGACAAAAGACTGTCCTGGTGTTTTGTTGCTCACTCGAGGTCCAAAGTTGCTATTGTGATCTTCTCCAAAACAATTAGACTCAGTTTATACAGGATCCACTACACTTTCATGGAAATAAGTTGGATAAACTCTGCTGCACAAATATTTCTCATCACATTATTTACATTTATAAAGTACTGAAAAGCATTATAAATTTCACTCATACTTAAACCTTTTTGAAGGGTGACGATAATGATCAAGTAATAAACAATACGTAACGAAAAAATGTTATAGATTTCAATCAAAAGATTTGTGATTAAGATTTAGTTAGCTATAAGTAACTTCTTTCATGTACCAAAATTCAGAAGAAATGATGTGAAGTAAATATTCAATAATAAAAAGATTCACATATAAAATGAAGACTACAATCATGTTTGAACAACAGGCCACATCATGAAAAAAAAACATTTGAGGAAAACACATAAACTGTAATTGTAAATATGTACAATCAACGTAAACATTAATATTGCTTACACAAACTGTCAAAAATATTATCAAATGGTGATGTGATAAATTCTACCAATAACAATGCCAAAGGATATTAATTTTATCTCTTATCTTGGTGTTTTTGCTACTCCTTCTAACTACTGTTTTCCCTTAAATCATGGACAAACAAAACACAGTGCAGACACCAACAGCCAGCCACCCACACAAATTCAAATGCTTCCAACCTTTGTATCCAAATCACACATCAATCTTCTAATAGAAAAACAGCAAAAGATTCCAACGAAATTACTAGATTGTATTTATCTCCTGCAACTTTCCAAATTCTCTTGTTTAAACCTCCTTTTGAGATTTCAACTGCATGCTAAGTTTTCATCAGCCTGGAAGTTATTATGTGACATACCATGCGTCAAAAAGTGTTTATGAAAATCTGCTTTATTTGAAGAAAGTTATGACACCAAAGGGTTTTTTTGCACAAAAGAAATTAAATCTATTGAAAACCAAATTGTGCTTCAACGCAGATACGGAAACAAAGACAAAACTTTCTTATAAAAAACCTGCAAAATAATATAAAAAACACACCATGAAACAAGGCTCTAAGTTAACAACATTCAGCACTAACATCATTTTCAAGATTAAGTTGTCACTTTTGTTGACATACAAAACTGTCAATAAACAATGACAAGAAAAAAAAATGAGGACACAAAGATCACTATTTAACAAAGATCATGACAAGCAACACTATCTTCATAGCTTTTCATATTTCCAAATATGCAGGATTAAAAAAAGCAAGCAATACCTTGATATTATTACCACAATTTAGAAACTTGAACACAAATGAATTGCCAGTAAACAGTTCTTTTTTTTAAGATAAAATTTCAAAATCACCCTGTTTCGTTTCCTCTCTTTTTTTTCTTACTCTCCTATGCTTTATAACACAAAGGTATAAATAGAGCCTACAGTCACCCTGAGGTCTAGTGCTGACTGATTTTTTTGGCTGGATAGCTGGTTTCAAAAGTTCATGGCTTGATGGGTAGGCTACTTTTTGAAGGTCTCTATATTAACATAATTAATGGCCAGACACATTTTGTTAGGACTGTTGTTCATGAGCAAATTTTCATGAGTTTCATACCCTGGTCACATATTTTAATTGTATTTATACAACCTTTTTTTAAACCCCGAAATACTTATTTTGAAAAAAATATTGAAATGATTCCAAGTGTGCACATCTTTTTTTAGGTTACTTAGAAGCTCAAAACTTTTTGTATAGGTGTGGCATTTTACTTCAGAGCATTTCTGATGATGTTCAAAACACACATCTCCGGAAAAAGAAATATAGGTCAAAAGATAGTGGAATAAAAATGGAGTTAGTGCAATAGTGAAAAATAAATGCTATTAGATGTTCACAATCTTGCCATGCATGTGCATCCCTAAAGAAAATGAGAAAAATTAATCAGTGTACTATACATTGTTTTTGCGCTTCGCTGCGTCATGTTGCTGCACAAATGCAATTTTTACATACAATAAAACCCCAACGAACTAAAATGGGTGATAAAATCAATATTTGCATTTGTGGAGACAACTGCTGGCTAATAATTTAGCAACCACTCCTGGTCTGACAGAAGTGAAACTTTGAAGTTGAATGATAGGATTTTTACCATATTGCAGTTTTAATAATAAGCACCAATTGTGATCTCTATGTATCTGAGGATATTTACCAAAAAATTTAGCAGGGTTTTAATGATAAGACTAGTAAAAAACTAGTGGAGGACGAGTCTAATTTTTAGAAACTCGCCCTTTTGACGAGGAGCAATTTGAATAATTTGTCATAGAACATACAGATATTCTACAAGGAGGACGAGTACATTTTTTTGTAGGACGAGTAGATATTTGAGGGTTACTAGTCCTGCTGACGAGTAACACTTTTCCTTCACCTAATCCTGACATCTAAATTTAGATGTGCTCCAAACATCTAAATATGAATTAGAAACGCTTTGCATACCAGACGAACAGTCAAACTTTGCAGTATACCTTCTCAATGATAAAAAAAAATCTTAATTATTTTCCCGTATAATTTTTCAAGATCATGATATAATATCATGAAAATAGTCACCATCCTAAGTAACAAAAGAGAAAAAAAAAATTGAAAGGAAAAACATCAAACGTGAAGATTCATCTCTTTTTGTGTACATCAGATTTGTACTATTTGAAGCCAGGATCCTGGTTGCTGATGTTTCTATCATTATCTTCAGTGTTCAGTCATAAATGGTTTCTTACACATGAAACAGACTGACACTTAATGCTTCACTGTCTGTTGTAACAAAGAAACAAAACGAACTAGAGAGGCCTGTCTCATACATCCATGTACAATGTATATGTATCTTGCACCGTCTGACTTTGGGTGAAACTGATCAGTCAGGTGGATTTATCTTTTGTGAAAGTTTTGATTTGGAGACTTCTTTGAATGAAATTGATAACCGTGTCAAAGATTGTAGTTTTCCACTTAATTGAAAGTGGCTTTTTGTTCTTGGGGTATTTAAAAGATGTCAAACAGTATGAATCTGCTGCCATTTTACTATTAGAGTAGCTTACACTTTTTCAAATCAAAGAAAACATTAACAAAACAACAGTGGATTAAATGCTGCATATATTATAGAAGCTACCAGCTGCTCATCACCAAACTCCCCACCAGCCATGACCACCCCTCACATTCTTCCCGCAAACCTCTTTGCATTCACAAACCCTTCAAATCAGTTACTCAGGGTTAATGCAGAGCTCACAGAAATAGAAATAATACCGCACATTTACACTTTGTAAACTGAAACCCATGACACCAGAAGTAGCATTGAAGTACCATATTTGAACAAGTTCTGTAATCTGGTAGATAATTCATACTTTCTGCACCCTAGTTAAACACCTAAAATCTTAAATGTTTGCAAACTGCATGAACACAGCAACCATTGGAAATGTTGGAATCTGCTTACAAGTGTGAAAACAATGCAGAAACTGCATGGTGCACATATTTGTGTGATTGTGTCACCAATATTTGGCTGCACACCAATGACCACATATATTTAAAATGTAATTTTCTGTCCAACCAACATTGACCACAGTTCTAACGATAATGCATTGATAATCCTTCACATGGGCTAAAAGTTTTCAAATTTGAAAAATAAATCTTATATTATGGATTGACAACTTTTGTTAGAAATTTGGCTTTTCATCCTATTTTAACACCTCTTGATGCAAAATAAAAAAAATTAATAGCTATTATTTTTCCCAAAACGAAAATAAGACTTTTTAAGACATTTTAAGGATCCGCGGACACCCTGTATTACTAGTAGCTACAAGATATTCAACCACCCCCCCATATACAAAGCCCACTCCAAATTTGGACATTATCAAAATCTAAAATATTGAAATCTCTAAGTTCAGGCCCACCCCACCTTCTTTGGTTATTTGCATTTCAACAAAAAATTGGTTGGTCATTTACGACTATTGGTTGGCTCATGCCCTGTTATAAAGGGAATGTTATCAAAGTAAAAAGTGCTCAAATTCAGTGTTTACAATGGAAATAGTGACCAGTGGGAGCAGCAGCCTTTTTCTGTGAACCATAACGGTCCATATGTGAGTGCCTTATGGCTGACATAAAAACACTTTTTAAGGGAACACTGGTTTGTCACCTTGGTGACTACGCTTTTTTTCTTTTTCTATTAAATTTTTTCTGAAACATTGTAACAAAATCACTTCAAAAAATACTATAATAGCAAATGAATATTAATGTAGCTATTTTACACATTTAATTTGCTACCTAAATGGTTTTCTTGTGGCATGTTAGAAACCAGAACAAGTAACTTTTTACATATAGTGAAATTTCTGCAAGTCAAATGTAATAATTACAAGTAATTTTGCTATCATATTTTATGATTTGAAGTATATGCTTTTTTCTTTTCTGTATTATGATGTTCATGATTGATATTCCCTTTCCATGCAATGTCCTCTTCATTTCAATTATGCTAGCAGGGTGTATAATGTGAATTCTAATCAGCAATGGGTTTACCAAATTTTAAAAAAGTTATATAACTATCAGTTTTAAGCAATATACAATATTTTCTAAAGTTTAGAATGTTTCCATTCAATCGATGATCTTAACCCTCTTAGAGCCGTGGCAACTGCAGTCGCCCAGAAAACCCACCTTTAGTCGGGCAACTGTGGTTGCCACATTTCCAAATAATAGTTTGATTTTGTGCGAGAAATTTGTATACAAAGCCACTCCTGCTTTTCGTTTCACTTTCTAGTGTGTCAACAACGAACAGTCAAATGCTACATTTTGATGTTTGCCAACTGGGCATTGTGATATTAATAAGTTATTCTTCAATAAAAAAGGAGATAATGAGGCATTCAAGAATCCTTTGTAGGACTTTATCAGCACGAATGGAATGCCAATATAATAAATACACTCATATAAAATCCCATATACCTAAATCGATCTAGATTACACCAAAACGATCCATGGGCTTGTACTGCAGATGTTTATAACCCTACACTATACAAATCTGAAGCCCATTAAGCAACGGTTTACATTACTGCGGCAGTACGGATGGGAAGAATGGGAAAGAAAGTAGGTCAGGAGCACACAGCACTTTTTGGTACGGCAGAAATGCCAGTGGTTATCACCGGTTTCTGCTGCGCGTTGGTGATTATTACATAACTTGTTGATAACAACAAGACAGCGGCACAGTTCGAGACGTTTTTGTATAATTTGGTTCTTTTCATATTCTTTAACTGATACAAAGGTACCAGAATGAAATGTACTCATCAATATTAAGTATATGGAAATGGACTCTGTAATCAATCATCCAATCTATTTGTCTAAACAGATCAAGACATAATTTCTATGTAGGCTTGTCGTTAGACATTCCACATTTATAGGTTCACATGACTATATACCATGGCATCCAACAAAAATACTAACCACCACACAAAATGCGTTATAGAAACGGCCGGAAAAATACATTATTAGGAAACAAGAAATTGTTTCAACTTTAAAATCATTAATTTGGAACACTAATGAGTATCAAAAGATATGAAATAAGTGATTGCTTCACACAAGAAAATGCTTTTTAGAACAAAAATATTCTTTTTCCATATAATATAATATTCTTAAAAAATACTTTTCAGTATTCAGATGCAATATTACTTTTTTTCTACATTGGCATTTCCCAACAAAGATTTAACAACACCACATCAGCCAAAAGCAATCATAAATCTATCATTGCCATTACATAATCTTTGCTCACACAAACAAAATGTGTCCAACATGTTTACAGCACAACCTATGGACATTGGATTATACAGTGAATAAATACACAAAATGTTGTCTAGTCATTCACTACTCACCATGAGAATTTCACATTAATGATTCTATTTTGTATACAACCAGGACATTGTTTAAATTACCAAACTTGAGAGGCTGCATAGAAAATGGCCATTTTAGAAACGTCTCCCATTGTAAGAGAGCATCATCATGCTGGAAGATTCCATGAAAATAACGTCTGCTTCCACGAAAATGATCACAATAATCTGACAGCTGTGTTTGCTTCAATTGAACAAAAAAGCCAGGAAACCTTCATAAACAAAGCATGATCAAGGAAATGTTTGAAAAGTGCTACTCGTCACTAGCAGAACAGTAGAACTGGAAAATCTACTACGACCTCCAGATATTCACTCATCCTGTCACAAAAACTCTATACCTGTTTGGTACATGTATGTAAATGGACCAGAATTTGCTACTGGTCAAAAATTAAATGACGCTATTTTACAAATATTTTGGCTTGCCATCCACTAAGTTTACTCACCATCCATTCAAGAGGCAGTGGCTAATCCTGACACTAGCAACATAGACACAACTTTGATCCATAATTGTGGAGAAGCAAAAGAAGATATGGTCGAGTTGAAACTTTTTAAAAATATATGTACATAAAGTTTATTTGTAACACAGTACCTGGGTCACTTAGATTAAAATAAAAAGAGGGCAAAAAATGTGGCAGCTTTGTGAAGAGCAATAAAATCTGAACATGTGTTTAATTTGCCCAGCTTATGGCTGTTCCGTGGGATATATAATATTACCATAAAAACAAGGCAGCAGAAAAAAATATCTTTTTTCGTTTTTTCGATTTTTTACTATTAAGTATGTTTGAATGGTTAAAAAGCATTCAGTCTAAAGGTCTAGGACTCTACCTTGTCTAGAAGGTTGGCAACTTTCTATCAATGCAGTCCTGATGTTATGGGAAGAGCTGTCAAATACTCATGACTTTAGATTTCTTCTAACAAATCGTTTAAATCAAGACTGCATCGAAAACTTATTTTTTCTATTATTAGAGCAAAAACATGGTCATGATTCCAAGCAAACTTGCAAATTGTGAGAATGATGTAGACAAATTTTTATGTTCTCTGTCCAACATTAAAGAGGCTCTCAATCCTATAGATATAGGCCAAGCTTCAACATCATTTCTTGATACATTAGCATATAATGTAAAATCTATTTTGTCTGTTTGTACAATTCCCACAGAAAATGACCAAGGCCTGAGTCTTCAAGAGTCTAACATCCTAAATTATATAGGGGATATATTGTAAAAAGTTAAAAGACAGAATTTGCAATGTGTGTTTTGATAAAGTAGTAGGTAAATTGGAGTCTGACAATTGTAATCATGCTTTTACAGCAGAGAAAAGCCTTGGAAGTCTACAATATCCAAGCACATTACTACTTGGCGTTGTACAACATTTAGAAATTAAATATAGAGAAATTATTGATTCATGTATACATAGCCTTTGCATAAAAGCCCAGATATCTGAAACATTAGGAAAACTTGAAATTCTTGATCGTATGAAATGTGTGGATTGTCACACAGACAAACTTATCGTTCATATAATGATAAATATTCGTCTTCATCATACGATCAAAGAGGTTAACAGAAATCTGAGAGATAATAAAGACAGAAAGAATAGAAAAACAATTAAGTTTTCACATCTTTGATAATGTTTACGTCAACTCTTCTGTGATACAAATGCCTGTGATTTGTGATACAAATGCAAGTCTAGCAATATAAGTGTTACCATGTATACCACCATATATTGTATATGTATGTTCATTTTCCTATTTGATTTATTACTACACATACATGTACCATTTATCTAATTCACGAATATGCATGTCAGTTTGTTATTAAATGTGTTATGTTGCTAATAACCAAAGTTCATTGGTTTTGGGTTAATCAAAATAAGTGTATGAACTGGAGTTAAATGAATAAACATAATAAAGATTTATAATTAAAATATTGTTTTCTTTTCTTATATTTGGCTTTACAAAATCACAACCATTAAGATAATTATCAACAACACATATTCAATTCACATTATGTGATGTGTCCTAGTTCAAAAAAGACTGACAGTTGCACTACAATTGAAATGCATCTATAAAACTACTACTCAATAGCTCATTTCACTATTAAATAATTTTGATTGAAAAAAGTACTAAAGCATTCTTTCGTGCAACAATGCACATTATGGAACAACAGAAAAATCAATGCATCTAGTATCTAGCATTATCACATTGTTCCTGTGGCATTGTAAATATTCATACAAAGCCTGGTGTCAGACATTTAGGGTAATACCAGTTCTCAAGATCTCAAACCTTAACATACAGACCAGCAGGAAGCTCATTTAAGAAGAATGACCAATTTATTGAGACTTAACGCCAGTTCCCTAGGGGGGGTCTTTATGAATAGGTCCTACTGTTCTTCATGCTCATCATGAGGATTAATTGGGGGCCTGTATGATGAAAGCCACTAGAGTAGACTCAGAGGCTCTCTTTCATCTATTATATTTTCCTTGCTTTTGGTCAGCCTAGGTACCATTCACATAGAATATAATAGGTCTCTAGCAAAATAGATTTCATGCTTTAGACTTTCACAAATCTGCAGATTACAAGAATCATTGTACAAGGTAGAACATCCTGTCTGTAGAAAAATCCTTATGTTTAGCTGATAGCATATTAAAAAGGTAGTTGCCAGCAAACGCATCTCAGGTAAACCCTAGTACAAGTCTCAATCATAACATGGTCAAAAGCTCAATTTTTCGATTAACATCAGTATCAATGTTTGAGAATATTTTTTGATCTGACAAAATCAGATTTGAAGTTAAATCACAAATCATGATATATCCCATCTTACACCCTAGCCAGGCCTGCAGTTGCTGAACAGTTTGCAGTGTGCGACTCCCCAGTGTGATGAGTGTGTCATTAGCACTGCAGCCTCAATCAGCAAATGCCATCATCTCACAGAACACTGACTACTGCAACAAGTAACGCCTATCACAGAGGCTAGAATCCTAGAAACCCAACGCTGAGAAATTCTAGCAATCTAGTTGTCATGGAGACTACACACTTTGCTGGTTCACTGGTTGGTAGAACAGACACAACGATCAGTGCACAATATCTCTGTATGCTTTCTCTATCATACACACAAAGGGATCGCCTACGGGAGGGTAAAGACTACAACTACAGCTCTCTCAGACCCATAACAACACATCGGTGATAGGGGTGGGATGATTTTTTTAAATTGACTTTGTTAAAGATTTCATTTTATTTGTGAATAGTATTCCAGTCATTTTCAAACATTATGCATTTCACGTACATGTAAAATACTTTTTTTTTTAAAATTTTCATTAGGAAATCGTTTTGTGCACTTGGTTAAAAAAATTGTGTACTGCTAATACAAGTTGTTTGACATGGAACAATAAAACTATTTTGACCGCATAATACATTTGAAACTACAGAGCAATACCAAGTACAGCAATAAAATAAAGCACTGTCCCACATTTGTGTCAAGTGAGTTAAATCACAACCCAATCATTCTTAATTAAATATTCTATTTGAAAAAAAGGCACATGTTAAACAACAAAAAGATTGATCAAGCTGGAGTTTGACACATTTAAAAGAAACGTTTCAGCTAAGGGTTTCGTGACTCCACCACCCATATCTGTAATGGTCTGTTCCTTGTCCCATGCATCATAATGCCTTGTATACATTGAGGTTCACCTACTACTATTCAGAAAACCCCCCCAGAAAAATGAAGAAATCATCAATGCAGAGCAATATATATTATTGTATTATCTGCACCCATAATTTTCAAGCCCTCAAGTAAGATTTAGGCCCGCTACCCGCTCCCCCACTCTCGTTGTTTTTCATTACTTCGACCACCCCCCATGATAAATAGTAACCTCCTAATTTATCAATTGCACAGGCCAATGGTTCTACAGAGGTGGTGTAAGTAACATGTAGCATATATGTTGTAGTATAAGATTAACACAAATATATGAAATTGTCAATGGAATCTATTCAGACGGCACTGAACTTGTTCTACTTTATTCTACAAAATACTTCTCACTGTAAGTTCAATGTCCGCCACTGTACACAATTCATCCAGCCAGCATTGTGTTGTAAAATCCAATAAACCAGAAGTAAACATAACAACCAAGACAAGATGTACAGTTTAGAATCCATCCTCTTGCCAAAAATGTGAACATAACAAGTAAAATATGCGACCAAGAAACTGAGGAATATATACAGGCTGAACTGAATGGCAATGGAATGCCCCAAAGCACTCACAAAAATGTATCTCCCTTCGTCAATTCTAAATATATAGAATTACACATATGTAGGTTAGACATAAATCACTTCTGTATCATTCCGCAATACAAACAGGTACATCACTTCGAAACAGAACGGAACTGAGTTCGAATATATAAGTATTGTATTGATAAAGAAATTTAACTCACATTTTATCACAAAAAAGTTGATATATGTCAGACAAGTTTTGCAACCACAGATTTAACTGTACTGTGACAATACTGGGCAATAATGAATGCTGATGTTAATAGTTTCCTATTGATAGACCATTAGTTATGACATACAACAATGAATGTTACGTTTCGGTGATCATATCGTGAGTTCTTGGTGGGAATCATTTCATGGTGGAATACAAGCAGGGTTGGGACAAGATTTATTTCAAATTTCTTGAATTTTTCCTGAGTTATTATTTAAATGCATATGAGAATAGCTTGTTGTTACAAAGCTTGACATGAGTCTCAAAGAGTCAAAGTAGTGATTTTTTCGGTTGTAGGCAAATGTGCCTGTATGCAATACAAGAGGGTAGGTCCAATATGTTCCTTATTCTCAAAATAATTACTTTTAAAATTCTTCGCTCTCTAATACTTCTCTGACAAGCATAGTTTTAACACAATAGACATAGCAGTCCTAGCTGAACACATTTTACAACACTACCCTTCCATTAACTACATCAAGTGGCCCTGGTGGGACTCGAACTCTATGATGCCAAGATTGTGAGACTAGAATACCATCAATGGAAAAAGACAAAGATTTTAAATTAATGAATTTTACAAAACATCTTTCAAAGCTCCAAAACTGCGAAAATATACTAGTTGCATGGTATATAATAGTGTCTATCAAGAATGGAATTCAAAAATGAAAGTAAAGTTTCTTATCTAAAGGAGACAAAAGGGCATCATGAGTAACTGTTTACAAAGGTTCATCTTTCTGAAGAATGGAATGTACAGGATGCTGCCACCATCAAATAGCTATCTGCTTAACCCTTGAGCAGATGAAAACAGGAGGAAGCAATACAGGATGGACACGTCTTAACAATACCTAAGTGACTAAAATGATTTTGTATTTCTTTCTTAGATTCTATAATTTCAGCTTTTCTTGGTGGGTTTTAGTGCTAGATCCTGTCATCTTTTTTAAAATTTTTTTTGCAAGAGTTAAACTGTTGTCTGAAGATACTGATGACTGGCAACTGTGAAATCACCATTTCTATGTATTCTATCAAGGAATAGGAACATCTTGGGAGAAGATAAGAATTTGTTAACAGCTTCATTGTTGTTATATTTGCACAAGAAATCAATCTACCCATACTTTTTCAATATATTTTATACTAAAGACATTAAATTGTTGATGATAAATTCTATTTCTAGCTAGCATTCAATTCACAAAACTGTAATAAACAAAAATTATGAGGATATATTGAATTCTTACCAAAAAAGTATCCTATAAATATCCTTTTTAGTAGATTTTGTCTTTGAAAATGTCAGCTGAAGTTCCTGCAAAAGAAAGTATGTTAATTGTCCACAGTCTAATTAATTTTGTATTATTTACAACGATTGTAATGTTATCATTCCTAAAATTTACTTCTATTTTACGCATTCCACAGGAGTGAATTGTCAAATTCAATGCTGTAACGACATAAATGAAGCAAATTATGACACTCAATGCCAACAGTTTTATTTTGTTGCAATTTCAGCAAAGTATTAACTCATTTTATATGTAATTTGTCATTAAATAGCATGATATAATATTGATTGTTTGCTTATATTGACTGTATTTTAGCCATATTTGAAATTGGTTGGAAAACCAATATCTGCAGATTAGTGACAAGCGAATTTCTCAGCTGTTTCAATAAGTTACCAACCCTGATCTTTGATTGTCACTTAAAATTAGATGGGCCTTTGGGCTGAAAACTTAAACTTAAACAAAAGTTATCAACTCCATGCTGATGGACCGAATTGAAAAATTTTGACAATGTATCTGAGTGGGGAATAATGCGTAAGTCTTGGTACATGTTCGATATCTGTGGAGCTCATTGGATTTTTTTGTTTTTACCGAGCTCCCCTCATTGTAAGCATAGCTTGTTGACGTGAACGGGCTCTGTCCGGATACTTACAGGCAATTTGCAAAATATTGGCGATGATCTTTTAAATAAAAGGACATTTCTTTAGGCAATATTGTACCAAATACCAGCCGGTGATCGGCCAACACCTGACAGATAACCAAATATGATCACTATGATCACCAAATGAGAATTGGCCAATCTCTGATGGGTCCTCTGATCACCGGCTGATGACAAACTGTATAGCGGAGGATAACCGGACAATGCCCCCATCGTTCATCAGTGAAAAATTAGTTTGAAGAACTTTGTTATTGGGTAACAGTCCCGCTATGATAGTCGGCCGCACACCAACCAATGCATAGTCTCATGTAGCAAGGATGCAACGGAGATGAGGGAACTTGATGAGAGAATATCAAATTTTAATTCCCATATTAAAATTTTTACAAGCTGCCACTGATGGCGTTTTAATCCCCATGGCAGACGTCCGCTGGTGATCACAGGAGCCATCATTTGGCGAAAATTGCATCGCTAGCACATCAGAATCTCATCTACTAGGCTATGTGACTTAATACATACAATTACGTTAAAATATTGAAGCATAATATAATATACATTCTAAAGTAATCTACATAAACTAGGAACAACTAGTATATTGAACTAGATATTTAGATCTATACTTTAAGACTTGACGTCTTAGTGATTTGACAAAAGAATAGAAATACAAAACATTACGTAACACATATCAATCTTCCCATTTACAACCATTATGCTGACAACTGAGAAATGAGGTCAGCATGTTAAATAGTGACATCTACAACAAGGGCCTGTCAAGGCTACAAGCATGGTCCTTTGTTTACAGTTTAAAAAGTCACTAAAACTTACGTTAACTTAAATTGATTTTTATGTCAATTTAATCCAAGAACGTTGGTTATCCTTGTTTTTCGTTTGCATATAGTGTTAAGCCAGATTTAACGCATACAATCACCGAAATTCCTTAAACAAACTTTACTTTGGCCTTCTCTAAGGGAAAGATGGCCGCGAAATATTCAAGGAATTTCCCAGCCTGGCCACTTTGCCTACGTCACGACACCGAGCGGGAATTCCAATGTTTCTCAAGGTTAGAATATACAGATAGCTTTCATTTCAATGAATGGGCACGAGGACGTTGTAAACTCGCTCTTTCATAAGAGTATGATTGTTTTTCCTCTGTGCACGCTATGCATGAATTACTTTCTTTACTTACCATGTTAATTGATAACGTTCATCGTCTAAATATCAACGTACCGACAGTACGTCAGGCGTAAATGAAGAGAGCAGGTGGCTTGACACGTGCAAGTGATACTGATCGACATATTCTAATTTAAAACAGTGTAAATTACATACAACATGCTTTAAAATTAATATCCACACGATTTGCAACATATTTGTATATCTAGATCATGGAGTCCCATTTTAAAGCACTTGAACTGGGTGATTTAACATGGTATGATATTTTTTTGTAAAGAGATTCATTGGATTTCTTTTTCATATCAACAAGTATCACTAATTTTGTGCTAAATCCATATAAACTTACTATAATTGTCTTAATATTTTCGGACATTTTCAAAGTCCATCGTCTGAGACTTTTCTGTCACCAGGTGCAGTTATGTGCAAGGAGTCAAACCTACTGGACAGACAAATCTTAGAGTCGATAACAATCCGAAAGACTGAGGAGAACATGAACAGAGATGAAGGAGCATACCAGTTATCTCACGCCTACGACAACCTTCTGAGACCTAGGGCAGCCCCAAACCACCTCGCGCGCCATCGACCACCCCCCAAGTTCAACAACAAACACTGACCGACTTCCACTTCTGTCAGGTGCTGCCACCTGGTGACAGAAAATGTCCGAAAATATTAAGACAATTGTAGTAAGTTTATATGGATTTAGCACAAAATTAGTGATACTTGAGGGTATGATATTGTGTGGCTGGGGTGAGAAATACAGATTTATTATAGTTTTACAGTGTAAACTCATCTAATCTGGTATACACAAATATACAGTTTATTACTTTGTTAAAACTGTAGATTTTAAATATGTAAACTAAATTGTGTAGCGACAGTACTAAGGTAACAGATTTAAACGTTCATCGCACAAAAATACTACGATTTTTGGTCAACACGACATTGAATATTAAAAGGTTATTTTCAAGTATGTTTCGTCGTATTGTATACGTGAAAAGTAGTTTTCTAATAGAATTTTGAGTGAGGAATACGAATCTGTAATCGGATTTACATTACTATGAAAATTGACTGAGATATAAGGGAAATACTGATCGTAAACAAATATGACAGACGACCCGGTTCAGCAGAGAAACTTGGAAAACACAATATTCTGATGAATTCACGCCTCAAATAGACATTTTTGTATACATTTCCAAAGTTTATCAATGTGACAGCCACCAATTTTCCATACAATACCTTATATCCATGATCTGGCATGAAATATTTTTTCAAATGGGATTTTAACATGTACCGGAAGTCATATGGAACGTTTGTCGCAGCTAAAAATGAAAAAAAGACCACTGCGCATGACGTTCTGCGCAACTGGAAAAAATGTCTTAACCAGAATTGGTATTAATTTGGTATAACATGAAATTTTGTATAGAGATGGTTTAAGATTTGATTGGCATATGGGGTTTGGTTTTGTATAAAATACGCTATGTTCTGAACTGGTATTCATAGTTCCGAACCAATTTTTACGTCACCCAGCCAATCAGCGAGCGGCCTCATATAAACATACGCAGGTGTGCTATCGTGGTCTCACAAGCTTTGTCTCCTCCCGTAGTAAACAGTGAGAAATTGGCATGTTTTGACACCAGATTCTTGAATGAAAATGTGCTAAACGTCTTAATTTTTCAGTTGTGATGCACTACCTTTCCTGGCCTTTTTCTCACATTGTATCCAATGTATACCTTTCGATTATTGATTTACAAGAGTTATGACAACGTCGTTGTAGTAAAAACACTACCGCACACTGTCACTGGCATTTTGACAGTTTTACGTCTGAGACAATAACGTTTCTGTTGCCTCCATAAATACTTAATTTTTACATAAATTGTCCACGTGTACACAGAATTGTATTGCGGTTCTTATTTTCAACATCTCGTTATAGGAATATGCATTTTTATGTCTAGATTATCTTCCAAACATCAGAGTGCATGTAGCAATGTTTTTGTAGTGCTGCCCTCGATTCAATGATCGGTTTGAGGTACACTTTATAAAGACGAATTTCTAAAAGTTCTCATACTCGTAAAATAATATGACTGCTGTGAGTCATCATAAAGGGTACAGATGATACGAAAATGAACATAAAACAGCTTACTTGAGTGAAAGACTATAAAACGTCTTCAAATATGTGTGTCGTATCGGTACAGCCGTGTTAGCTGTCAAATTTCTTCATCGCCAACACACGCACAAACCACTGCGATTTTCAAACACTGTGCGTGATTTGAGAAATATCCTTTCGTCCATGTCTTCATAACCAGCTCATAATTGATCCGACGTGTGAATTCTTGGTGGGTATGTTATTGTAACGATGATAATCCATTCGTTTCACAAATTTATCACTATTTGGCGACGCCATTTGCAAGAACCTTTAGCCTTTATCACACGCCGTAATTTGTCAACACCGACCATAGCGTGATGCAATTAAGAGTAGCGGCTGATAGTGGATGTTAAAAGATTGAAAACTAAATGCCCCAGCAAATCTTTATTATCAATGATTTCTGAAAATACTTCTGGTATGTTGTAGAACAGAGGATTACCGAATTTATCCCAAGTTAAAACTAAGAAGGTCAGCACAATTTTGATTCAACACTCTTGGGTAGAAAGTCGGCAATTTCTCTCTATTCACTACGGGCGATAGGAACATTTGTGAGACCCACGTCAAAACCAGAAAAGGGGGCGGGGCTTCGGAACTATGAATTTGATCTTTTTAAAAATTAAATTGCAAAGGACACCATGAAGGACCAACATGAATTAGATTTTATTTTTAACTATAAAGCAGCAGAAATAGAACAGAAAAAACAAGGAAAATAAATGCACTTTGCATAACATATTATTTCACAGCCAACAAGTAATAAAACACACACGCACCCGGCTAGATAACGCTGTTATATATATTAGATGTCGAGATAATTTACAGTATAACAGTGAGGCCGTTGTGTCTTATTTCTTTTATTATATAATTATACGCATCAGTTGCATGTTTGAAGGAGTAGTGGTGGCTTAGATTTTCACAGTTTAATTCATAACGTTATTTGCGCATTCAAACAGTGCTTAGAGAGTCTTGTAATGGCTGAAGAGAGTGGTGATTTGTTGAAAATGGAGGGTATTAAGTCATGAGCCTTTATATAAATTGCGCATGTCATTTATATTCAGTTTATACGTAAATATGTTAATGAGATATTAAGTTGTTTATGCAACACTCTACCAACTGTGGGGTGAATTTATCACAAATCAAAAACATTCCATCTTATACACACCAAATTTTATTACGCAGCATATTTGTCGCTTATGGTCTTCCCAACCACAGTAGGCATCCACGCATGCCATTTTTTAATGCACCTCACCCCAGGGCCACTTGATATAGTTAAAAGGAAGCTTAGAATTGTACCTGTCTTCAGCAGCCATGTTAATTGTGGTAGACATATGCTTGGTGGAAAGATGTGAGAGTACCAGGTATGTAGAAAATGTCTCGGCAAAGAAATACCCAGCTCAACAGCCTCTGCACATAAATGCATTGTAAATTTGTATAAGCAAAGATAACATAAATTGATAACTTAGATTAGTACCTACTTTTTTACATTAGAATTTAATTGTATTTGTACATGTTTAAATCTCTCTGACTAAAAATTCGAAGTCATTTAATTAACATTTTAATTTTATTTTATAAAACGCAGACGCCTTGATCACTTGGAAGAATCCAAAGAACGGGCACAATTATGATTACAAATGGAAAAAAAAATAAATATTATTCTGAGTTTAAAGCTGTCTGAGTTAAAAGGGGAAAGTCTATCCGATGGAAAAGCTAGAAAATCCAATGTGTACCGGCAAAGTTGAAAGATGTACAATGTAATGTACCAGCAAGCTGCAGCTTAGCTGCCTCAGACTTCTTGAGTCCTGGTATTCTGAGTGCCAATAGGCCCACATTTCGATGAATTGTTTCATTATCTTTGGACTTAGAAGCTATCTTTGCTCGTCTTCTGCTTGCTGGTCGACTGCGAAACCTTGATTTACAAAAAGTTCCAGCCAATGAGTTGAGTGCCGTACCTCCATCATTGGTTGATGAATTTGGATGTCTTAGAAAAGGCAACAAATGCATACTCACATGCACAAAGACTTGGAATAGAAATTAAAGATTCGACAGAAACAACAGTTGTACTCATTGTTGGTAACCAACTCCTCTAATCTCTGATCACTTGATTGTTATCATTCTCACACGAGTTATCAGGTAATTGATAACAGATTTGCACAATTTGGCGTCAGAGTTAACAATTGAGTTCGTGATACTGCAATGTCCATAGGCAGATTCAGGTTTTCGGAAAATGTGGGGGGCGCACTTAAGGAAAAGAGGGGGCGCACTTACGGGATTTCATGAAAAATACTATAAAAATGAAGTATTTTGGTGGGAAGGGGGGGGGGGGGGGGGCGCCACTGCGCCCCACTGGATCTGCCTATGATGTCCGTTTTATCTAAGGGTGGCTGTATTTTGTCTTGCACATGACAGTAGTAGGATATTGGGGATTTATAAAATATGTTAGCTAAATGGTTTATAGTTGGGGGGAAGAGAGGGGGAACGCATAGCTGTGGGCATATTAGGTGGTGGAGGAGGACAGTCAGCAGTTCATTTGGACTCTTAGAAAATCCAATGTACAACTAAAATAAAAGGGGTGGGGGTGGGGGGATATGGGGAAAGGAGAGGTCGGCAATTTATAGTCACTTTGTAAGAGCCTGTGTTTAGGGCCAAATCGGCATTAATGAATTTGAAATTTGTGTAAGTATAAGAAATTATGAGTAAATGAAAATGTTGATCTAATATTTCTACAATAATACATAATATTGCTGATGAGAAGGATGTGCACATGTTTGCACTAAATTGAGTTGGTTGATTGAGTTGAATTGGTTGATACTTTCAAAATGGAAAAATTTATTGCTACACAGTAGGTTGAACAACACAGCATAGAATGTTATCGAATCTGAGATGTTAATAGCGTGTAATGTAAAGCTACCTTGCAGGGACACTGTCATCGTTGTGGGAAAAGGGATATACATATACATGTAGTACATGTATTACAGTGTGTTTGATTTTTTATATCTGAATGCTAGTTGGCCATTCCAATTAAGGGGTATTTTCCGCCAAATGGACGAGAAACAGATGAAGAAATTTTGAAGCAGTGGCAAAGCCACATAATCTAGTTTACGGTCTATAGATATGCGAGTTAGATAACGTAGACACATGTGTTTAGTGTCAAATATTTTGATATACAAATGTGCTTCTTCATTATGGGATCTGGGGGTGGTTTTAATGCAGGCTATCAAGGGGAACATGACCAGTTTTGCTAGTACATATAATGTGAATATCACGGTGATGCATACTAGCGGTGTGGCCATTGACAGGGTCGTGTGTAATAAAGATTCAACTGGAGGTGCCGGGGTTTGTGGATTAAGGACGTAGCTGTGTTTGTGGTGCGGCCGTTGCTATCAACCCCGTAAACACGGCTGTCCTATATCTGAAGAAAAGCGCATTAATACGGCGGCTGTAAGGAGTGTGTCTATACGAAAACCACGATGGACATTGTGACCTCAGATATATCTGATTCAAATTTAGGTAAAAATAACGGTGTCTCTAAGGCGTAATCACGTACCTCTTCTCCGAGTTCCGGCTTCTCAATGATAGTTGTATGTATTTTTCCCCAAGTTTGCTTGTGTATTCAATTCTATTCTACTCTCACTGTTCTGCCAAGCAAGCTCCTGCCACTGTATTGACATAGCTGAAGAGACATCGTGAGTTCGAGTTCCGTCAGGGCCACTTGATATAGTAAAATGGAAGATGTCTCTTCAGCTATGTCAATACAGTGGCAGGAGCTTGCTTGGCAGAACAGTGAGAGTAGAATAGAATCTATGAGAGTGTCATTTTGTAAATCTTCAATTACCGTCTCGCATAGTCTTGGCTGGGATTTTACGGTAGCACGTGCATTTGTCGTCCTATTGATATGTGGGGTATTGATATTTTGCAGCTGTATTGTATTAAGGGGGTAGGATATATCATCGGGTTTATCGGAGGGTGTGCAGTATAAGGCCGAATAGTGAATATATTAGTATGTACGGCGCAACCACATTTTATCTGCACAATCGCATGCGATTTCGTGTGAAAGGTCTCGGGTTCAATCCCCGACATCTCCACCACTATGTCATGTCAGGTTTTGCCTGCATGACACAAAGAGAAGAGTAACGCCAGGCTGTGCTATTACTATCTGGTTTATTGACTCCTTCTTTCTATTGTTACATGCTCTTAAATAGGTCTCACAACTGCTGCTCTCTAGACTCACGAAATGTCTGGCTGTAATGACGTTTGCTATGCTATTTGTCCTGATTTGATAATACTTTGACATGACAGTTCTGTTTAAAAATAATTTACGCTTCAAAACGCTTTTTACTTTGGTTTATTGACTCCTTCTTTGCTGCTGCAATTTTATTGTGTAACAATAAGGGACCATTCAGTATTTATGACAGGGTGGGGTAGGAGGATTTTAGGGCGGGCCATGAACTTTTGTCACAATGTTTGTAGGGGGGCTATCAATTGTTTCACACACTTTTGAGGGGGGGGGGCAATCAATTTTTTCACTGCAACGTACATCAATTTTTGAGAGATTTTGGACTAAAATTTACTTATTTTTATATGTTGATATTGATCAAATAGAATTTGATTTAACTGACAATGATTGTGCTAACTGTTGAGGGGGGGTCATCAATTTTTATCACATGAAATTGAGGGGGTCACCATTTTTTCACAGAGATTCGAGGGGGGGGGGTATTAACTTTTCCACCCTGTCATAAATACTGAATCGTCCCTAAATGTCTCTTCCCAATCAATACTTATTTTTAAAGTCCACTCCTGTTATCTCTTGGAGACAGTGGCTGTCACTTTGAAGCTCTCCAGATGATTTGGCTCTTCCCATTACTTACATGTACAGTATAAGTACTTGGTGTTTATACTGGTCGAGCACGCCATTGTTTTACAATTTTTAAATGAAATTATTATTGTATTGAGGTATTCAATGTATGTGTACATTGTAAACCTACCCATTAATCATTTAAATTCTCTTCTTATTATATTACGGGTACTGTACGAATGTTCAAACTTATGTTAATATATATTCAGCTTCATTTTAGAAAATAAAACATTCAAACGCTAATTAAGATTGAGTTTCATTTTCAATCTTCTCCTGGACAGTGAAGTCAACTGTTGCATGTGGTTAACATATACATGTACAATCATACATGTATCACAGCACAGTGTTATTTTCAAGTACACACTATGGTTTACATTTAAATTGTTTAATAGCAAAGGACAAAATATCTATAGACAAAAATTCGTGGCAATATAACTTAATTACAACTAAGTATACAAACTACACCCATTAGAATTAGTACAAGATCTACAAAAATGTTGGATTGATGCATAAAACACACATATCAAATAATTTGCTACAATAATCACTGCTAAATCACAGATAAATAACAATATATATGAAAGGGGGGCGCTTAACTTCGTTTGCACTTGTTTAGTGTCTTTGAGATGCAGAGTTGGACATTTTCAACATTCCTAATTTGGGGATTATGTCCTCTGATTAAAAGAGCAAAGTGTATTTATATTTTTTATTTGGACACATTGCTGTTTCACGTCAGTGACTAGCAATGTGTATGTAAATTAAAATGCTGTCCTTCAAACATTGGTACCTAATCCCCAATTTAGGCTTGTTCAAAATGTTTGAATCGATCTCTCAGAGACTGAAAAAATGCCATTTTCTTGTAAGTGTTCACTATTATGAAAACCAATCAGAATAATAAAAATTACGATGTAGATGTGGCAAAAAATAGCGCATCATTCCTATAATTTTTATTTCAATATATTCATTACCATTTTTAGTTATGATAGAAACGTTATGCCATGAACTTTCTGTCAGCACATTAGTTGATTGTATGCGATATTATGTTTTTTTGGCCATGTGCTCTACAATGCAGAGTTTGAATGTGAAAATGAAGGGGTTTAGAAAGGCGTTGAGTGGAATGAGAAAGATGGCTACAATAGTCCACGCCTGGGTGGAGAATCGGATTCCAAACAGTGACAAGCAGACAATGATAGCAAATGGGCTCCAACACAGAATGTTGGTGATAACCACGATTAATACGTTCTTAAGCAACTGGCGGCTT
>CM032667.1:59789566-59810832 GCA_019095985.1 Streblospio benedicti
TTTTTCTTATATGATACATTTTATAGACATCAACTACTATCAATTTATATTGATTGGCCATGTTTAAAGCCCATTTTCTCAAAACTAAGTTTGCATAGTGGATTAATTTTTCTTTTTATATTTCTCTCTAACCGTGAAATCAAATTTTCACAAACGTGTATATATTTGAAGATATATGCATTCTGAAGAAAACCTTACTAGGGATTTTGATTTTTTTTATTTCGTTGATGAATTATGAACGTTTTTGTATTGATATGCAAGAAAATTCGGAAAATAAGTGGTTTTAAAACTTAAAATGCATGTAAAATGATAAAGGGGAAAAATATAAAAAATTTGAGGCAAGGTTTTCTAGATAAATATACACATTTTGTAACTGAATAGTGATTTTGGTCATTTTGATGTTTTACTATCAGTTATATGCTTCACAGGCAAAATTGTAAATTTTTCACTAATTGCTTTATTAAAAAAATGTTAATCAATCTATACATTTCAAAACATGTTGTGTCATTAGATTAGATAATTATCTACAAAATAAGGTGTAATTTGTAAGAATTGAAGCAATAATGAGTGAGAAAATCAAAGTTTAATAAAAATCGTAAGAGAAGAGTTCACAGTCCCCTTAAAAATGCACAAATATACAACAAACATATTTCCAATTAAAATATGTGATTATCCCAGAATAATAATTAGTATTATTAATCTTGATGAGATTGATAACCATGAACTAGTAGATCTAGTCTTATGAATACTATATAAAAGAACGTAAGAACGTCATGAGCTGTTTCACGTATAGTAATGGAGTTTCCGACGAACCGGGTTATTACGCCGGACCGGGTCATGGCTAAGTGGATCATGTGTAATTGTCGTGGTTGTTGCAGAGACGTTGAAAAATTTAAGAAATACTTTTTCAAGAGAGACCCGAAGCGTAAGCATACAAATGTGATGAAGGATCCTTCTTCAACAGTGTCTATTTGATGTGGACATATTACTCATGATGGTATTTGCTGTACATATATATACCAGTGTCTCCACACTGAAGTGCAAAATGAAACAAAATGCCAACACCTGTATTTTATTAAAGATTTAAAATACTCACTAAAATTGTGCAAAATCAGTACAGTGGTCAACGAAATCTATAATGAGTCTACATACTTGCAACTTGCAGAACTAACATGAATGTTATCCTATCAGTTGTTGACCAAAATAATCTTCATGACCTCAAAACCTAGCAGTATTTACAACATTTACAACAATTATTTCAAAATTTCATCAACATATTTTTTTCTCTCGTACATCACATATATATAACATCAATCTTTGTCACTGTCAGCCGCGCTTGTTTCGCCCTCGGTTTCCGAGCGCTTGGTGAGCTCCACGTCTTCCTGGGGCACACTTTCTGCTCCCTGGTGCTGCCTTCTGCCCATCAAGATGATGCTCACTGCGGCCACAACCAGGCCCCGCAATCATGAGCACCACTAGTGTGGCGCTCCCCCCGACAATCACACCCAATTGCGTGCCCGCTGTGGCGTTGGCACCAGGTGTTGTGGCCTCTTCAAGCAGTTCATCAGGATCATTTTTTACTATTAGCATCATCACCATCCTCATTCTTATCTTCTTATCACCATCGTTCCCACTCAGGTCATCAGAGCCGCCTTCCTTGTCGAGGTGTGTGGTGGATTGGTGGTGTCAGCAGTGCTCTCTGTGGTTGTATCTTCCTCTTCCCCACTTGCATGACTTTCACACAGTCCTGTTGTATAACTTATATGATCCAAGGCGAGAACCGATTTACTAGTACTATTTGATAAAGCTCCAAATTTGATTGTTAATTCCAACAAAGATTTTATTGTTCTATTTCTGTTATCCAAGGTGGCATTGTGTTGGTAATGTTCCCACGAATTTGTCGGCTCCTAACTGAGACTGTGTGATCTGCGGTAAATCCAAAGTCCATGGCTTGAATATATTCTGCATTTAAAATACAGTATGACAATTGCAAGCTCGCCGACTTGGGAGTGTTTTTAATCTTTTTACTGGTGCAGAGATATACAAGCTGTGATCAATAATACGAGCCCTGGATGTAAATTTGATAATTTAAAAAAAAATCTTCTGCTGGCCTGACTGGGCTATGTGGGGCCCCCACCATTTTAATCTTATTTCTGTAGCGTGCAGAGACCCTATATTTGGGGGCCCCATGTTTTGTAACCAATAATACGAGCCCATCAAAATTTAGGGGCCCCATGTTTTTGAAAAAATTTTTTTGCAATAACCATGGGCCCCAAAATTTGGGGGGGTCCCCAGATTTTTCGAAAGTACATTTCTTTTGGGCCCCAGATAATGGGGGCCCCTAACATATATTTTCCAATGAAAAAGTAGATCACACACCCCAAATGCCAAAACTTATGGGGCCCCTGGTCATTTCTTTTGGGCCCCAGATATTGCAACATGGATTACATTTCAAATGTTTGACGTAAAAGCACCAAATCAAGAGGCCCCTAACATATATTTTCCAATGAAATGAGGATCTGGGGCCCCAACTTACATTTAAACTGGCACACACCCAAATGCTCAAAACTTATGGGGCCCCTGGTACATTTCTTTTGGGCCCCAGATATTGCAACGCGGATTACATTTCAAATGTTTGACGTAAAAGCACCAAATCAAGAGGCCCCTAACATATATTTGTCAATGAAATGATCTGGGGCCCCAACTTACATTTAAAGATGCATACACCCAGCTCTAAATAAATGGGGCCACTGGTAAATTTCTTTTGGGCCCCAGATATTGCCACAGTTAGTTACAAGCATTTAAGTGGTAATCTCGAAATTTAGAGAAACCAGACAATTTGCCAGGCAAAAGTAAGAAAACGTGCTTTGTGAGGTATATGTTTTTATCTTGATTTGCTTCTTCCCTGACAATGAATGTAATATAAGAAAATTATTGTGTTTTTAAATTTTCCAGTAATGAGAGGATTTCTATTCTAGAATATTTCATTAATAATTATCATAATTTTCACAGATGTAATTTACTGTGTACCATGGTTGATAAAATGTTGGTTTCATTTGTCTTAAAATAGTCAACAAAGTACTGTCTTTATTTAGGGTCTAGTAACTAGTTATTCTTTGTTCTATGACCTTTGTAATTTAGTGTGTACCATGGTTGAAGTACTGGTTTCCTTTGTCTATAATGCTATTCTTTGTTATATGACCTTTACTCTGTCCCCCTCATTATAAATGCCAGTTACATTGAGTGGTGCAGCCAAGTGAAGGTTTACAAATCACATGTACCATAGGATGAAGGACATAGAAATCAATTTCATTTAAGCAAATACAATAATTAGGTACTAAAGAGGATATTAGAACTTTGTCTTTCCACAAAGGGAGTGCCACAGAATTTGTAATTGTTTTTTATGTAAATATATGTATAATGTGAGAACCATTTGCAATTATCAAAATGAATATTTATCTGTATTTTATATGCTGAGAATTGAGATTATGGTGTGTTATGTGATGTGTTATGTGAGAGTTTTAGTAGAAACAGTAATCTTATGTTCTACATGGATGCCATGTGCTTACAGTGAATAATATAAAGTATATTGAAGGTGTAGTGATGTTATTCTCAGGATATTATGTATCCTAATAGGAATCCTAATAGGAATTATTTATTTTCATTGTAGATCACCAATTTAGTAATGTAAATAAAGGATAGTAGAGCTTACAATTAAAATGCTTTTCCTCTTTATTCTCTTGAATTGAAAGTAATAAAGAAAATAGACATATTTAATGGTGTCACGACGCGATACATAATGTCGCGACGCGTGCAAAAAGGGCCCCACTTCCAATCTCAGCCAGGGGCCCCATTAAACCTTAATCGGGCCCTGCATCCAGGGTCGCGTTATGTACCCGGTTCGGTCCGGGAATTTTCCCCACAAATACATAGCTGAGCTGACAATCATCAGTGTCAAAATCTTAACGAAAGACTGAACTAGTCTCGTTGACGGTTCCAAAAGCAGCCGTGTACGCCATAATCAAATTTGCGGGTGTGGTAAAGACTATCAGTGTGTGAGCAATCGGCAATCCTCGGGTGTTTACGTTACTCTCACAACAGACTGTTGAGATCCGAAACATTCCGAGTAGTTCCGGTAGTTTGTGATACCAACAAGGTCGATCACGTGATCTACATAAATACTTAAATATTTAGAATTGTTGTACATGTGTATTTTGCAAATAGTCCAGTAGCTGGGGTGGATTCAGTGTGCAAATCTTGTTCGGAAAATTTGATTTTTTTTCATGTTCATAATTTGGTTAGGCAATACAATCACAAGGGTAGACTTTTCCTACGCCAGCACTAAGCGAGAAATTAAAGATGACGGCCAAAATTCCAGCAATTTTCAAAACATAAATCTAGAAAATCACTTATAATCACCATTATACAACTTAAATCTTTGATTTTACCATCTGAAGCTCTAATACTAGGTTTTATGAAGAGTAAAGGTTGGGGTAATTAAAAAGGTAAAAAATAGTAGTAGATCTACCCAAATTAAAATTTTCAAGATGGGTGCCAAAATGTGTAAAAATTTGGGTAAAAAGTATAGCATCTATGGTTTTTCTATTTGGCGCTCTACGACCATCGCATTGTAGAGCGCCGCATGTTGTCGTAGCGGTGTGGAAGGAGGTATTATTCATCACCTACTCCAATAAATGCTATATAGTTAACACGGTTGAGGTGGAAGACGTTACAAGTAGTTTTTTATATAAATTATCGAAATATATTCATGAAAATATGCTTGCAATTATTATTTTAAGAAGGTGTTTCCTTTTGCAACTTGCATCTTTTTCACAGGTATGCTATAAAAATGAAAAACAAATGCATTTAGAACAATGATAGAATGCATATGAAAACAATTCTTATTTGTCTCACAGCAATACAAACAGGCAAATAATTTTTACAAACACATTTAATGTCCATTCCATTATTGACGTTCTGTAGAATCTTCACCGTGGTGACACCTCACCAAAAGGGGACATCATACAATTAAAGATACTTTTCAATCTCTCGTTTGATATTACTGGAAAAACTTCACATAAGGGACACTTGGGTAACAAGGGCATTTTTTCACACTCCAGTCGGTATCCCCAATGGAGAAGTTTCCCTGTAAACAGATCCATCTACTTATTTAGTCTAATTGGGAGCAGCATTTTCAAACTGGCATCATTCTAGACATGATGACATTTGGAGACTGGTTGTAGTTTGGATGATTGCTCACTCATTAGCCATAATAGCAGCAAATGTCGGTTGGACAATCACATGATCACTGCAAGAACTTTTCTCAATATTCTCAGCTTAATTACTCAGTATTTCGCTAAACTAAATGTCAACTTGTTATTAAAAGAAGCCTGTCTCAATAGATAGGTTGCTATGATTGTACGTTCTTCTATATGTCCCCTAAGTTGTTTTTGCATGGTGATGGCACTGATCGTCTAGATGCATTCGTAGCTCTCCGTGATCTGGTGTCCGGGTCCACAGTCAGCCTCGTCTGAGAAGTCGCAGCAGTCCTCGGTGCCGTCACACACCCAAGCCAGCGGGATGCAGCTGGAAACATAGAACATGCAGGTCGCGGGTGCTGTTTTTGTACTGACAGGACGGAGGGGGTGGATTTTCAGAACACCTTATACCTAATAGCTTCTTTTAATAATGGTTAAACTCAATGATCCTATCTTATTTTTATATATAACTGAAGAAAAAAATGAGAATGTAAAAAAAAATGTTAACCCATGCTGCTGGTGACTGAGTGAGGGCAGTGATGGGAGATAAACATGAATCATACATAGAGCATTTAGGTTAATGCGATAGGCTGGAAGGGGGTTATAAGTTGTCAAGGAATCATTTATTCTACTGTTTCCCCACTTAACTTCTTTAGGCCTTCCCTTCAAATCCTACTGCTGTAGTTCCCACGTCCCTCTTTTCTAGCCTCTCTCACCACATCGGTTTTCTTTGCTTTACACATCACTTCACCAAGTTAAGCATTCTGTGCAATGACATCAGGATTGTATTTTGTTACAAACTGAAGCGTAATTTCATGGGTATGTCTAACAACCCGGACCCTGGTATCATGCTTCTTCTAACTTATGGGATACTCTAGCTATCAGTGAGTGTCCATTGAATTCCAGGAATCGGCACACACCTTACTACCTTCATTTTGGTCAATATGACCACATAGCTGGTTAAGATGATAGGAGAGCACTGGCCAAGATGACCACAGCGCTGGTCAAGTTGGTCAAGTCATTATGGAGACTTGGCTATCAAGGTTGAAATGACCATTGACAAGTTCAACATTATTTTCACTTGATATTCTATTAGAAGTGGGTAAAAAAGCTTTGTACGTTTTCTAATAAAATATCCAGCAAAAATAGTGGACTTGTTTATGACAATTGGTGCCTTGACTACCACTGTCTACCAGAGTACTAACAAGTGTACATGAAAAAAAAAATACACGAATATGCAATTTTTCACATGTACATGTACTTAGATTAATTTAGAGTACTTTTCAGTTGTTTCAATGGTTTCGAGTTGCACCGCTTTTTGACACAAAACAAATGATAAAATAAATAAACAGCAACAACACTTATAACAAGACCAGTACAATTACTTACACAAATGTGTTGTTACATAATATTCTATGCATGGGTAGTGTGTTATTATAGAAGGCTAAATATGGATAAATATGCAAATATACTTTTTTCATTCCAAATACCAGTTGTAAAATTTCCAAATTCATTTATACATGGAACATTATTTTATCTATCCATTTCATTAGATGTATGTAAGTGAAGACTACATGTATTTGGTTTAAAAAAGCAAAAAAACCAAAAACACGCAAATGTACCGTGAAAGCATACTACCCACCTATCATTGTATATCCTTGACCCCGACGAGCCACAGTTGAAGCCCGCACGGCCCTGGCATCCCTGGGGCTCCTCTTCGCTGGACTCACTAGACTCTGGACAGTCCTCTTCATCGTAGTTGTCGCCACAGTCATTTTCTCCATTGCACATGTCGCTACAAAAAGCATTACAAAACCTATATATAGCTATCTAGATGAACCAGTTAACAGATTTTTAAAGCCATAGAATAACTTTAGTTTCTTTTAATAATATTTAGTCACCCAATAATCATACCTTATTGTTTGTTGAAGAGCAAGTGAGAAAGTAAAGTCTTTAAAAAGTACCAATAATTATACCGTACACGAAGTGACCTCTGGCACGGTGATCTATGGAAGTTGCAGTGCACTTAAATGGCTTAAAATGAATTGGGGCAAAGTACAGACACGTTCAAGTGGCGCCGCCAACCGGCAGGAGGTGGCCCCACCAAGCAGGGGATCACCAGAACTGATAATCCCGAGGTGGATGAAAAGCTGTCTGTACCCTGGTGTAAAACTGCAAAGTCTTTGAACGTACAAGACTATTGGTCTAATTGTTAAGCTCTCGAGAACACCTGTATGACCGGGTCTAGTGAATCAGGAGATCGTGAGTTCGAGTCCACGGTCGTCCAAAGCTACCAAGCTTTTCTAAATTTTTTCACAATATGGTCTTTTCCAGAAAACAATGACAGGTGCACACAGGTGCACTGCTGATCTAAAAATTCATAAGTTCACAAAATAACCCTCAAATCAGAGTCCTGAGCTTAGAATGGTGTTTGGATTAGACTGACATTGACGTACCTTGATTGTATGCATACACCAGTATCGGGGCACGGGGTGTCATAAGGACCTGTGCATGATGGCGTCATAGTACAGTTCTGCTCATCAAAGTTGTCCCCACAGTCATTGTCCCCATCACAGAACCAACTGAAACCACACAGTTCCATGCCATCACTTTGTAATAATATTTTCGTTTGCAACATGCAAGGCAAACATGAATGGATCATCCGGTAAGTACTCTCTCTGTTTTACCAGCTTTTCTAAGGCTTTTCTTTGAGCTGTCCGTACATACTGCATCAAGTATGGTATTCCACTCTCAATAAGGCAGAGGTCTGTAGCAGTGGTTTTACGGATGCCATGTAAAAGTTTTACACATGCAGCATACAAGGGGGATACTGCTCTGCATGCAGAGGGAGACAACCATGTTTTACATGAATATAAGATGGCAGACGTTAATGCAGCATCAAATACTTTTTTTCTTCATGGGAAATGATGCATACAATGACTCCAAATTCCGCACGCACAACTGGTTTAACCAGCACAGGCCTATGACGTTTTTGAAGAGCTTTAAAAAGACATCACAATGGTCTCTCTATCACCATCCTAGCCTTGCTCAAGCCTCGTCAAAGTTGGACCTCGGGTGGTGGTCTTGTAACGAGAGGACGAGTGGAGAGGCACTTCAGAGAGCTACTTACATGGTAGTTAGTGAGTGAATGTACTCGCATATTGTAATATTGCATGCGATTCCCTCGTGCTCTGGTAGCCATCTGGCTTGGAATAAAATCAGACTAACGAGAAAAATGGCAAAACTTACAGGGGCTTATTACATGTACCATTCTCTAGCCCAATTTGGGGTGTGTGGTGACACTATTTCTTTTGCTATAAAATACACTGCAAAGGTCATTAATTCTAATGTGCTGAGAATGTAATGTTTAGATATGAATTTGAGATTAGTACTATGGCATCATGTACGCACCTTTCCAGTATGCAGTTACCATTGGGACATGGACGCTCACCATTCTGGCAACCTTCAGTAGATTCTGTGCAGTTCTGTTCATCTGAATTATCACCACAATCGTCTGCGCCATCACAGAACCAACTGAAAGTAGAGAGAAAAGCTACTGTAGAGCCTTAAGGTAGACCACCTCTATAAAGAGACCACCTCTCTATTGTGACCATTTCAAGGTTGTACGCATGTAGTCTTCCTACTACACAGCGTTATATGCCTTTCATCTATGCATTGCTAGATTCACACCTTGATGTGCAGTTCTATTCAACATGCTCCACATTATCGACAGTTTTGTAGAGATCCTGGCAGTTGAGAGGACTGAGTACACAGACACCGCACGTGGTTGCATGGGAGTGCATCTATATGGTAGTTAGGGAGTGAACGTTCTCACATATGGTGGCACGGGACTTGTACTCCGCACGTGCTCCCGTAGCCTCCTGGCCTGGATATATACTAGTACATGTAGTCAGAATGATGAGAAAAATGGCCAAACTTATAGGGACTTATTATCATTTGTCCCTGTTTAACTATCAAATACAGTGCAAAATCCATTAATTCTATTGAACTGAGAATCTAATGTTTAAACTTGAATTTGAGATTAGTACTATATACTTTAGGCACCTTTCGAGTATGCAGTGAGTGATTCTGTGACCATTGGGACATGGGCGAGATCCGAATCGGCACCCTGTGCTAGGGTCTGTGCAGTTCTGTTCATCAGAATTATCACCACAATCATCCGTGTCATCACAGAACCAACTGAAAGAAGAGGAAAAAGCTACTGTAGAGCCTTACGGGACATCACCACTATAAAGAGACCACACCTCTTTATTGTGACCACTTCAAGGTTGTAGTCAGGTAGTCTTTATAGAGAGGTTCTACTACTCAGCACTATTGCATCATACCTTTTGTCTATGCATTGGCCATTAGCACATGGCATAAAACCGTCTTCACACCCACAATTCTGTTCATCAGAATTATCACCACAGTCGTCCATGCCATCACAGAACCAACTGAAAGTAAAAACAAACTGGTAACAACAAAGACAAAAATAATGCCAGCAATGACGACAATGACAACACAGATTGAAGTTATCCATGCTCAATAACAATACTAACTAGATCAAAAGTGTTCAAAGAACACGGAATCGCGAGAACAATGTTGACATATGGGTGATTAAGATACATATTGCATAAGCGTGATATGAAGGTTGATGTTCACGTGGAAATTAAGAAATAATGAAATCTTTGAAAAAACAAACACATTCAAAATTGCTCCCTGGAAGCTATACTTATCTTGGCAAATAGCCAAAATTGAAAACTCATGATGGTCTCGATGAATCTGTAAACTGTGAACCAAGTCTGAAGATTTTGTCTTCAAAGGCATTGATACTATTAATAAAAATGTCGAATATGGAACTAAATCGGCACACCTTAATTGGCAAAGTGCCAAAGATGAACTTACATGATTGTCACTACGTATGTGAACATCGAATGAAATTTGGAGGTCATGGTCCAAACTGTATTTAAAGTATTGAAGAAAGTAGCAAAAAAAACAACAACCTAAAATATCTATAAACTGCTACACAATGCTGTGCTCTCTGAGCACTTTTCCTTTAGTTAGCAATGGGTCAAAGTTCAACGTAGGTTGTGGTCACCATTCCCATAATGTTGTAAGAATAATGAAATCATGTGTCAAGCTAAAAATGCCAAAATTGGCAGCCAATGGCCTTCTAGAGAGAACACTTTGATTAGCTAAGTGCCAAAATTGGACACTGATGATGGTCACTAGGTATATGAGCAGTGTATTAAATGTGGCACTCGGTGTTTGAAGTTGTATTGAAACTATTGAAGAAAATGTCAAAAATGACCTAAAATGACCTTCAGGAAATCACACTGAAATTGGCAAAGTGCCAAAGTTGAATACATGTTATGGCCTCTAGGCATGTAGGCATTGGGCCAAATTTGAATGTGGTCGTCCAAGCAGTTTTAAAGATACTGCATCTGTGTACCCTCTAGCTTGTCCAGAGACATATACAGACACACAAACAGATACACATACACATACACACAGACACACACGCACACACACATATACATACATGACCTTGATATGTTGCTCCATACCTTTCCATTATGCAGTTATTGTTATCACACATTCTGTATTCGGGATCGCAGGTGGGAGGCTCCTCTTCATATGGCACATAGTCACTGGGGACCTCCACCCCGCACTCCTGACAACAACAATAATAGAGATGACAAACATTGTAGTAGATGTACATGCAATTCACATTTGCAGAGATTAGATAAAACATAACAATACGAGGCACAGTGTTATACTAGTATACAGTATAAGGCCCTTAGCTCATCACTAGAACATCCTTTAACCAAGTCACCTCCTGGTTCCACTTACCTAATGTGAGAAAACGATTTAGAAATGGCAAGCTGTGTTCACTCAACAACAGAAACACATGCCAATAACAAAAAACAAAGACCCAAGACCTTCTGATCAAAAGTCAACGGAGGTGACCAGTCAGTTGTTGAGTAATCATATCTCTAACTGGTTTAAGGTTATCATACTGATGACCATGTGAGTACCTTCTGAAAGTAGTCCATGTTGCCATGGGAGCCAAAATTCACAGGATCGAGTTCTTTGTTCTGGTCACTGAGAAAGCATGAGTCAGTACCATAGTTGTAGTCGAAGGAGAGACACCGATCACCCTCAGAGAGACACATCTGCCGGCACGCTGGCAGGGAGAGATCCTTTAGCACCTGGACGTAAACAGAGTAAGTATATGTAATGGTCACCAAGTACAAACATTTAAAAGACGTGGGTTGGGGCCCAACGACTTCAGATATGTAGACGTGTGATCTTTGCAGAACCTACCTGTGTGTTAGATCCATACAGGGCGTGCTTCTCCACCCTGGTGAAGTAACAGCCAGGCGCAGCTTCCCAACCAGCCGCAAACAACATCAGCATAAATCCAAACATATTAGATGCTTTCATAACATTTACAAGTTCACTTCCATTCAGTAAGATCGCCTTTTAAAAGAGTTCAGTAGCTTTTCTCCATATGCACCAACCACGTCAGTCTATGAATGTGGTTATGAAGTGAATGAGCGATCCAGAGGCTATGAACCTCAATGAAGTGCAAAATTTTGTCAGCTGTAATTGCTTCAAAAACATAACATTTAGAGTGTAATGCATGGGAATTATGCATCTATAATGACTGCAATTTGGTGCCATTCGCAAAATCATTTGGTTGGAATTTATTTAGTTTTCAGGCCCGTAGGACGTAAAATCAGTTAGATAAGGCGATTTGAAAAATGTGGTCTAACACAATAAAAATGAGCAATTTGTTTGTCAATTTGATTGAAATATTGCTGATTTGCTTGTGAAATCGATTGAGTTATTGTGGGATTATTTGTTTTGATTATTCAAAAGATAATGTTAGGGGTATGATTGAAATGTTAATGCTTTTAATTGTCCTCCACAAATTATTGGTGAGGTCATGGCCTGATGACATTAGCCCTTGATACAGACCTTACGTTTAACTCCATAAGAGAAAACGGATATGCCATAAACTGATGATAGGACATAGCATCAATTGGTTTCATTATAGTATTAATGGCAAGTTGTAAGGAGTTGAGAAGCAAAAAATAAATGATCAGATATTGGAAAGTACCTGCTTCAAAGTATCTTGTTCTTGTCAATCTCCAGCTGAAGTTGTACTCTTATGTGGTGTATATGAGATGCAACCAAACCATTGGACGTCTACTTGACATTAGAATATTTTAGATGTGGCTTGGTGAATGTTGGTAATTAACAAAGCATTCTTGACCTTGGTATATTTTGGATGTGACTTCTTAATGTTGAAACACGATGAGCATAGGACCTATCATATATGAGGATTCATCGTATATTATTTATCATAGGACTAGATATTAGATCTCCACTGTTACACACACCTTGTATGGTTTTTTTTTTTTATTGCTAGGGGCTATAGGATACTACAGGATTACGGACTCTGTACACTACAGTACCGCCAGAAAACAACACATTAGGCCTCCACGCATTGACGCTCATGGGACATTACTCAATACAATGATATAATGGTGGTAGGGGATATCTGAAGTATTGCATGTCAGCACTGGTGCAAAGTCTTCTCGTCGAGATGTCCTTTGTAAAACCCGAGTGTGTCACCAGTTGAACCCCAGGATCTGTCCTGGTAGACCACTGTTCATAGACAGCTTAAAACACAACGAGGGGTGTACATAATTTAAACCTAATGAACCAGGGCCATATCCGTCGGGGCCTATGGCCCAAATCACGTATCCTGGGTGCCAAAATGGGCTTTTTTTCCAATGTTGGGATTAAAATATCTGGGTCACCCCTGATGTGGACGATCGCTGATGGTAGCGTGTACGGGACATGAATCAATTACCTACTCAAAAAAATGCTGAATATGTAACACGGTTGAGATGGAAGACTTTACAATTAATTTTTATGTAAATTATCGAAATATTTTCATGAAAACGTGCTTTGCAATTATCTTTTAAGAAGGTTTCCCTTTTGCAATTTACATTTAATTCACAGGTTTGCTGTAAAAATGAAAAACAAATGCATTGAGAACAATCCAAATGATAGAATGAATATGAAAAATGTGATATTTGTCTCACAGTTATACAAACAAGCGTAATCAAATGCATTTTTACAAACATTTTTGCATGCCGCCACTAGTGTCCCTAATAACGAAGTTTCACTGTATACAGTTGAATCTACTTATTTAGTCTAATTGGGGGCAACATTTTCAAACAATCAGCATTCTAGATATGATGACATTTGGAGATTGGTTGTAGTTTAGATGATTGCTCACTCATTAACCATAATAGCAGCAAATGTTGGTTGAACACTAACATGATCATAGCTTGAACTATTCTCTCAGTATAATTGAACTTGCATTTTGCTAAACTAAATGTCAACTTGTTATTAAAAGAAGCCTGTCTCAATAGATAGGTTGTTATGATTGTACGTTCTACTATATGTCCCATGAGGTGTTTTTGGATGGTGATGGCACTGATCATCTAGATGCATTCGTAACTCTCCATGATCTGGTGTCCTGGTCCACAGTCAGCCTCGTCTGAGAAGTCGCAGCAGTCCTGGGAGCCGTCACACACCCACGCCAGCGGGATGCACCTGGAGAAAAATACATAGAACATGCTGGTTGCTGGTGCTGTTTTTGTACTGACAGGACGGAGGGGGTGGATTTTCAGAACACCTTATACCTAATAGCTTCTTTTAATAATGGTTAAACTCAATGATCCTATCTTATTGTATAACTGAAGAAAAAAGTGAGAATGTAAAAAAAAATGTCAATCCATGTAGTCCGCGGGCTCCGTATGGAAATACTCCCCCCCCCCGCCATCAAATATTTTGGGCAAACATCATTTTTCCATGGGAGTAGTATCCAAGGTACAAAAAAAACCTGTTTGCGAAAACTCCTTCGCGGGGGGGGGTGGTGGTATATGGAGCCCGCGGACTAATGCTGCTGGTGACTGAGTGGGGGCAATGATGGGAGATAATCATGAATCATATATAGAGCATTTAGGTTATTGTGATAGGCTGGAAGGGGGTTATGAGTTGTCAAGGAATCATTTATTCTACTGTTTCCCCACTTAACTTCTTTAGGTCTCCCTTCAAATCCTACCGCTGTAGTTCCCACGTCACTCTTTTCTAGCCTCTCTCACCACATCCGTTTTCTTTTGCTTTACACATCATTTCACCAAGTTAAGCATTATGTGCAATGACATCAGGATTGTATTCTGTTACACACTGACGTGTAATATCATGGGTATGTATAACAACCCAGACCCTGGTATCATGCTTCTTCTAACTTATATGATACTCTAGCTATCAGTGTCCCTTGAATTCCAGGAATCGGTACACACCTTACTACCTTCATTTTGGTCAATATGCCCACATAGCTGGTTAAGATGACTAGAGCACTGGTCAAAATTACCACAGCGCTGGTCAAGTTGGTCAAGTCATTATTGAGACATGGCTATCAAGGTTGAAATGACCATTGACAAGTTCAACATTATTTTCACTTCATATTCTATTGGAAGTGGGTAAGGGTTTGTGCGTTTTCTAATAAAATATCCAACAAAAATAGCCGGCTTGTTTATGACAATTGGTGCCTTGACTACCACCGTCTACCAGAGTACTTAACAGGTGTACATGAAAAAAAATCCATGAATATGCAACTTTTCACTTGAACTCATCATCATATCTTGTCGCACCATATCTCCAACCATTGTCGGGCTGTCTCATTTGCGTCCCTCAGGTCAAAGTCTGAACAGTGTGTGCTCATTTCACATTCCCGCAGGATATGTTCTATGGTCTGTGGGTCCTCACCACACTGACAGGCTTCGTTTTGGAAGAATCCCCATCGGCACATGTTGTCTCTTGTCTTTGCCACCTTTGCTCTTGCTCTGTTCAGTGCTACCCACTGTCTTCTCGGAAGGTCTGCTCCAGGGGGGAGTGCTTCACTTGGTAGGGGTAGAGCTGCGTTTTTCCTTGGTCAGATTTGTTCCACATTGCCATTCTGAACGTATCAGTTGGTGTGTCTTCGCACTTAACCTTGGTGCAAATGTTTCTTGATTTCAACCTTGTTGCAACCTCTTGGTGTCCGTGCATGGGGTGACGGGGATCGTTCAGCTGTTTTTCTCTTTCTGCTTTGGCTAGAGCTGCACGACGTATGCCAGGTGGGCATATAAGCGCAAGCTTGTACAACGAAAGGATTGGAGTGGCTCTCAAGTTTCCAGTAATTAGCCGGCAGACTTTGTTGAGCTCTACATCTACCTTTGATGCATGGGCTGATCTTTCCCACACTGCTGCACAGTATTCAGCTGTGGAGAAGCACAACGCTAATGCAGACTGTTCAAGAGTTCTCGGGTCTGCACCCCAAATGGAATTGGCAAGGTTCTTTACAAGCTTCATTCTGGCTGAGACCTTCCGTGTCTTTGCTGCATGTTCTTTGAAAGACAAGGTTCTGCAAAGCGTGACACCAAGGTATACATGGTATGGCGTGCTTTCCGAAGTCTTTCCGTCCCAATGTGATATTCAGCTTCTTGGATGCATCACGGTAGTTGAGGTGAAAGGCACAGACCTGCGTCTTTCCTGGGTTTGCATTCAAGAACCAAGACCTGTAGTACCCTGTCATAGTTGTTAGAGCATCTGTGAGGCGAGTTTCAATTGTCTCAAAATTTCTCGACTGGGTTGCTATGCAGAGATCGTCAGCATATATGAATCGTCGAATGTTGTTGAAGGAAGGTTTGTCGTTGGTGTATATGTTAAACAGCATTGGGGCCAGTGCTGACTCTGCTTGCCGTCCATCTCAACAGAAAATCGTCGATTTGAGAGAAGTGACTCTATGATGCGGACAGTGTGTTTATTCTTAATAAGCTTGGCAACTTTAGTGAGTAGAGCACGATGATTCACAGTATCATAAGCAGCTGTGAGGTCAACAAATACTGCACCAGTGACCATGCAACATTCAAATCCATCTTCAATGTATTGTGTCAGATTCAGTACTTGTCCACAGCACGATCTTCCTTCTCTGAATCCAGCCTGATCACGTGTGAGCTGTTCTTCTACTGAAGGTTTGATACGGGTCATTATCAGTCTTTCATACAGTTTGTAGAGTATGCAAAGCAGTGATATTGGACGGTAATTTTCTGGTAGAGCTGGATCTTTATTGGGTTTTAGAAGAGCCACAACCTTTGCTCACGTGGACTTATATTGATTGAGAGTAATTTTCAGTAGTTTAAATTGTTTCGAGTTGCACCGCTTTTCTAAACCAAATGATAAAATAAATAAACAACGACAACACTTATAACAAGTTTAAGACCAGTACAATTACTTAAACAAATGTGCTGTTACCGGTACATAATATTCTATGCATGGGCAGTATATTATTTCTTAAGGCTAAATATGGATAAACATGCAAGTATGCTTATATTTTTTCATTCCAAATACCAGTTGTAAAATGTCAAAATTCATTTATACATGCAAAATTATTTTATCTGTCCTTTTCATTAGATGTATATAAGTGAAGAGTACATGTATTTGGTTTTAAAAGAGCAAAAAAAGTAAATGTACCGTGAAAGCATATTACCCACCTATCATTGTATATCCTTGACCCCGACGAGCCACAGTTGAAGCCTGCACGGCTCTGGCATCCCTGAGGCTCCTCTTCGCTGGACTCACTAGGCTCTGGACAGTCCTCTTCATCGTAGTTGTTGCCACAGTCATCTATTCCATTGCACATGTAGCTACAAAAAGGACTTCAAAATTAATAAAGCTATGTAGATGCACCAGTTAATAATTTTTTAAAGCCATAGAATAACTTTAGTTTCTTTTAATATAATTTTGCCCAATAGCCATACCTTATTGTTTGCTGAAGAGCAATTGAAAATGTCAAGGCTTTTAAAAGTACCAATAAATATATTGTACACAAAGTGGCCTCTGGCACGATGATCTATGGAAGTTGCAGTGCACTTGAATGGCTTAATAAGAGCAATGTACAGACAGACACGTTCAAGTGGCGCCGCCAACCGGCAGGAGGTGGCCCCACCAAGCAGGGATCACCAAAACTGATAATCCCGAAGGGGATGAAGGGCTGTCTGTACCCTCGTGTAGAACTGCAATGTCTTTGAACGTACAAGACGATTGATCTAATGGTTAAGCTCTCGAGAACACATGTATGACCGGGTCTGGTGAATCAGGAGATCGTGAGTTCGAGTCCACGGTCATCCAAAGCTACCAAGCTTTTCTAAATTTTTTTCACTATATGGTCTTTTTCAGAAAACAATGACAGGTGCACACAGGTTCACCCCTGTTCTTAAAATTTGTAACTTCACAAAATAACCCTCAAATTAAAGCCCTAAGCTTAAACTGCTGTTGGGATTAGACTGACATTGACATACCTTGATTGTATGCATACACCAGTATCGGGGCACAGGATGTTATCCGGACCTGTGCATGATGGCGTCATAGTGCAGTTCTGCTCATCAAAGTTGTCCCCACAGTCATTGTCCCCATCACAGAACCAACTGAAACCACACAGTTCTATGCCATCACTTTGTAATAATATGTGTTATAGCACTATACAAAAGCTGTTAGAGCGTAAATTATGTTTGGCCAAATTTGCGTTAACATAAATTGTGATCAGGCTATCAAAAATGGTCTAGTTGCCGCAAAATGTAAACACCATAAATTATAATGGCTTAGATAGATGGATAGATAGATTCTATTTGCTGAGACAACTACATGGTACATGTACAGTATATACAAAAAAAACAAAAAACAAATTACGAATGAAAACTGTGCATTTTTACACATAATTTTTTAAATAGGTCATCAACAATGTTAATCATTTTTGACACTGGGGTAACGTTGAAAAGTGCATGAAGGGTAAAGTCAATGTTGGCATTGTTTAATCTTATGGTGCTGGTACTAGGGCAGTTGCAGCCACACGATTCTTGTCCTGGACATCTCCACACACACACACACAGGCGTTCCACTTGAGGTTGGCAGCTCTAACGACCCCTTTCAATGACCAGGTTGTGCAATGACAGCCTGATACGTGTGGCAACAAGCCTCTTGGGCTCCATGCTATCAATCACTGAGTACATGGGGGTCACATTCAAACTGGGGTTTATCGTTTGTACATATGTCAAAATTTGGTGCGGGTACTCTGTCTTACATGGGGATGGAGAACAACTGTAAGATCTTCATTGCTGTTGTTAAGATCATGGACGTGGGGCAACGAAATTCGTTTGCAACATGCAAGGCAAACATGAAAGGATCATCCGGTAAGTAATCTCTCTGTTCTACCAACTTTTCTAAGGCTTTTCTTTGAGCTGTCCGTACATACTGCATCAAGGATAGTATTCCACTCTCAATAAGGCAGAGGTCTGTCGCAGTGGTTTTGCGGATACCATGTAAAAGTTTCACACATGCAGCATGCAAAGGGGATACTGCTCTGCACGCAGAGGAAGACAACCATGTTTCTCATGAATATAAGATGACAGACATCAAAGCAGCATCAAATACTTTTTTCATCATTGGAAATGATGCATTCAATGACTCCAAAGTCCGCAGAACTGGTTTAACCAGCACAGGCCTATGTCACTGAAGAGCTTTAAAACGACATCACAATGTTCTCTCTTTCACCATCCTAACCTTTTCCCAAGCCTAGTCAAAGTTGGACCTCGGGTGGTGGTCTTGTAACAAGAGGACGAGTGGAGAGGCCCTCATAGAGCTACTTACATGGTAGTTAGGGGGTGTACGTACTCGCATATTGTGGTACGGGACTTGCACTCCACACGTGCTCCCGTAGCCACCTGGCCTGGATATATACTAGTAGTCAGAATGATGAGAAAAATGGGCAAACTTTTTGTAGCTTATTACCATTTGTCCCTCTTTAACTATCAAATGCAGTGCAAAATCCATTAATTCTAATGAACTGAGAATTTAATGTTTAAACATGAATTTGAGATTACTACTCTATACTATAGGCACCTTTGGGGTATGCAGAGAGTGATTCTGTGACCATTGGGACATGGGCGCGAACCGAATCGGCACCCTGTGCTAGGGTCTGTGCAGTTCTGTTCATTAGAATTATCACCACAATCATTCGTGTCATCACAGAACCAATTGAAAGAAGAGGAAAAAGCTACTGTAGAGCCTTAAGGTACACCACCACTACAGAGAGACCACCTCTCTATTGTGACCATTTCAAGGTTGTACTCAGGTAGTCTTTCTAGAGAGGTTCTACTAGCCAGCACTATTGCATCATACCTTTTGTCTATACATTGGCCATTAGCACATGGCACAAAACCGTCTTCACACCCACAATTCTGTTCATCAGAATTATCACCACAGTCGTCCATGCCATCACAGAACCACCTGAAAGAAGAAACAAACTGGTAACAACAAAGACAAAAATAATGCCAACAATGACGACAATGACAACACAGATTGAAGTTATCTATGCTCAATGATAATACTAACTAGATCAAAAGTGTTCAAAGAACACGGCGTCCCTAGAACAATGTTGACATATGGGTGATTAAGCTACATATTGCATAAGCGTGATATGAAAGTTGTAGTTCACGTGGAAATTAAGAAATAATGAAATCTTTGAAAAAACAAACAAATTCAAAATTGCTCCCTGGAAGCTATACTTTTCTTGGCAAATAGCATAAAATTGAAAACCCACGATGGTCGCGAGCGGAGAGGCACTTCAGAGAGCTACTTACACGGTAGTTAGTGAGTGAATGTACTCACATATTGTGGTACAAGATTTAGTGCATGCACTCCAAACGTGCTCTCGTAGCCACCTGGCTTGGAATAAAGTCAGACTAATGAGAAAAATGGCAAAACTTACAGGGGCTTATTACATGTACCATTCTCTAGCCCAATTTCGGGTGTGTGATGACACTATTTCTTTTGCTATTAAATACACTGCAAAGGTCATTAATTCTATTGAGCTGAGAATTTAATGTTTAAATATGAATTTGAGATTAGTACTGTGGCGTCCTTTACGCACCTGTCCAGTATGCAGTTACCATTGGGACATGGACGCTCACCATTCGGGCAACCATCAGTAGATTCTGTGCAGTTCTGTTCATCTGAATTATCACCACAATTGTCTACGCCATCACAGAACCAACTGAAAGTAGAGAGAAAAGCTACTGTAGAGCCTTAAGGTAGACCACCTCTATAAAGAGACCACCTCTCTATTGTGACCACTTCAAGGTTGTACGCAGGTAGTCTTCCTACTACACAGCACTATATACCTTAAATCTATGCATTGCTAGATTCACACTTGATGTGCAGTTCTATTCCACATGCTCCATATTATCAACAGTTTTGTAGAGATCCTGGCAGTTGAGAGGACTGAGTACACAGACACCGCACGTGGTTGCATGGGAGTGCATCTATATGGTAGTTAGGGAGTGAACGTTCTCACATATTGTGGCACAGGACTTGCACTCCGCACGTGCTCCTGTAGCCACCTGGCCTGGATAGACCTATATACTAGTAGTCAGAATGATGAGATGGCCAAACCTATTGTGGCTTATTACCATTTGTCCCTCTTTAACTATCAAATACAGTGCAAAATCCATTAATTCTAATGAACTGAGAATTTAAAGCTTAAACATGAATTTGAGATTAGTACTATATACTATGGGCACCTTTGGTATACGCAGAGACCATTGCGACATGGGCACTTTAGTTAATGATCCAAAAACCCCCCTGGTTTGGGAGTCATCAATGGTTTAAATGAAGTTTTTAAATTGGCAGGGGCTTGTACCCGCACGGGCCCCGGTCCTGGTGGACAATGTAGTAAAGATGATTAAAACCAAATTTGGGACTTTTCCATTTTCCCGTTTTTCTTTTTAAAACATTTAATTTATTTGAATGGAATTAATGAAACTTAAAGAATTATACTTTTTTACCTTTTGGGGCACCTTTCGAGAAAATTTTCGTTTTGGGGGG